>JAGFMF010011446.1:1215058-1261614 GCA_019455555.1 Galemys pyrenaicus | reverse complement strand
AGGGGGGAAGGAGGGAGGGACAGAGGGGAGGGAAGGAAGGGGGAAGAAGGGAAGGGGGAGGGAAGGAAGGAAAGAAGGGAATGAGGGAGGGAGGGAAAGAAAAAGAAGGAAATACATAAATGCATTTGAGAATTAACAAGGGGATGAAAAACCACCAGTTCAAAGCCTGTGTGCAATAAGAAGGAAGGGAAGAAGGGAGAGTGAGGAAGAGAAAGAGGGAAAAAAATGCAAAGACATTGGAGAGATTAATAGTCTTATTAAATTAGAATAGGGCCTACCTGGTGGCATAAGGGGTTAAGTCTCAGCACTATGAAGCTATCCGTGGCCAAAGAGCTGACACACATGGTGCAGCAGACCTCTCTTGCCTCGCCTACTGCTCCCCTCAGCAGTGTGTTTCAGTAAATCTGTCTGTTCTATTCCCCCACTCTGTCTCTGGTGACTCCTTTCATGCCCCACAACTCTGGTCTGTACCCCAGTTCTTGTATGAATAAATAAATAAATCTTTCAAAAAAATTAGTGTAAATCACAATATCAACAGCAGGAGTTGCTGCTCAGGAGATTATAGATTCCCATTAGAAATTAGATTTCATGATGACCAAGCCTTGAGGAATATATAGGCCTGCTAGGGCAATCTCTGTGAGTTTAACAATTGTAAATATTCATCCATGTAAATATTCATCCATGACAACAAGCTCAGGATCACCTAGTATCTACTGACTGCGTTGCACAGTCTGCTTGGATAAATGGCATTCACTTTGCCAAAAAAAAAAAAAAAAAGATTCCTTTAAACATGTATTTGTCTGGAAGTCTTTATTTCATCATCATTGGAGAGATATATTGTCACTGGATATGGGATTCTAGTTGACAGTTTTTTGCCCCCAGCACATGTCTCCATTGTCTTCTAGCTTTTGTAGTTTTCTTTCCTTTTTTTTTTTTAAAGATTTATTTATGCATACAAGAACTGGGATACAGACAAGAGAAGGGAGTGAGAGGATTCACCAGAGACAGAGTGGGAAACAGAACAGTCAGATTGACTGAAATACACCGTTGAAGAGAGCAGCGGGCAAGGCAGGAAAGGTCTGCCATCATGTGGGTTGCCTCCCCAGCCGCTGGCAGCAGGGATTGAACTTGTGCTGCAGTGGCTTCATAGTGTGTTGCTTAACCCATTGTGCCACCAGGGAGGACCCGCTTTTGTAGTTTTCTAATGAGATTTGTTGTCCTCATGCTTCTGTGCATACTGTGTTCATCGTTTCTCAGACTTTTTTAGTTTTCCCTTTATTACCAGTCAACAATTTGATAATCATACACTGGAACATAGTTTTCTTTGTATTTATTCTCCTTTGAATTTTGGTTTTTGAGACTCTTGAATCTGTCAGGTAATAGTTTATATCAAATATAGAACAATTTTATCTATTATCCTTCAAATATTTGTTTTTGCCCCACTTTTTTCTTTCTGTTTCTGTGACTCCAGTTAAATACTCCAGGTCTCCAAGATTCTGTTTGTTGTTTCTCGTTTCTGTTTTTTAATAGACTACTTAATTTTTTTAGAGCAGTTTTAAGTTTATAGAAAATTGAGCAGATTGGGGCCTCCCTGGTGGTACAAGGGGTTAAGCATCTTACTATGAAGCATGTACAGCCACTGCAGCATAAGTTCAACCCCCTGCCAGGGAGATGACCCACATGGTGCAGCAGACCTCTCCTACCTCGCCCGCTGCTCCCCTCAGGAGTGTATTTCAGTCAATCTGCCTGTTCTGTTGCCCACTCTGTCTCTGGTGAATCCTCTCACTCCCTGCAGCTCTGGCCTGTACCCCAGTTCTTGTATCCATAAATAAATAAATCTGTTATAAAAAAAGAATGAAAATTGAGCAGATTAATAGAGTTCTTATATACCCCTTGCCCCCACAGTAGCCTCCATTATTAACATCCTGTATTAATGTGGTAATTAATACCATTACAGAGTAGTATATAAATATGCATATATGTAACACATATGTTTAACTTTTCTTCCTGTCCTATGTATGCTTTATTCTTCTGATGGCTGATTTTCTATGTTACAGTTACAAGAGGGTAAGTCAGTAAGTAGATTTCGTTACCTTGTTAATAACACTTTAAAACAGGTCTTATTGATGTTTTCTTTAGTAGAAGTATTAATAAAGATGCATAAAGGAGTTTGTTTTGTTGATACTAAATTATAGCACAACCTTTTTTACATATTACATTTTTAAAAAAATATTCGAGTTCTTGGTTTTTGCTTGCAAGTACCTAATGCATGTAAAAGTGTGTACGTGATTCTCATGGCAGATACATATTGTGCTTTGAATTCTCAGAAATTGCATTATTCTTGAGCTATTGACATCACTTGCCAATTCAGGTTTTGTTTTTATCCTTTCCAGGCTCAGCTTCAAAGGGAAAAAGAACAAGATCATATGAAGCTGCAAGCAAAACTTGAAAAGCTGGATATCTTAGAAAAAGAATGTTTCAAACTTTCAACAACTCAGAAAACTGCTGAGGTAAGTTTCTTGTTTCTTTGAAGTGGTAATGCTAGGAATAAATCTTAAGTGTTAGCACTAACTGGCACTGTATGTGAATATGTACAGTAAATCTTAGATTTATAAAACTTCATTTAATAACTTTTAGTAAGACAGATACGAATTCCTGCCTAAAAAGATGAAAAGTTAATATCTTGTCACAGCATGATTGAGTTTGCCTTTTTATGTGAAATTAAAATTTTGACTTCTTGTAAAATGGCAGGCCATTTTCATTTGTCAGCTAATTGACCTAAAGGATAAATTTCACTACTTGCTAGTCAGTTAAGCCTATCACAGATCCTGTCCTGAAATGCCCTCTTTTTTACCCAACCTTATTCATTTCATAGAACTTTTTCCAAACTTTCTTCTATGAAGCCTTCTTTGAGTTCTTCAGCACCCAGGAGGCTTTCCCTTTGAAATAGTGCTATCCTCCCATTTTCAGGCACACCATGGATATAAGATAAAATACCTTGTGTATGTGGTTACATAGTGTATACATGGTCTGCATCACATCATCTCTGTTGCTTTGTTGTTTTGGTTCATGTGTGTTATTCTTGTCCCTAAGTACAGTGTAGGTTTTTAAATAAATAGGACCCTATCTTATATTTCTAATATATGTTTCTGTCTCTTCCCTTCTCCAGTAACTGTAACCTTATCATATGCACATGGTAGACTATTGTAATTTGTCTATGATCTGAATGAAACAATTCAAATTGTTTGATCTAGACTTTAAAAGATTTGATCACTATGGTTTTGTTGCTGGAAGTTAAAGCCTGTATGTGTATATTCTGCTTTCCCTTAGAAAGCCAGGACAAATCTTAGAGAGTATTTTGCCATTCCTTTTGCTTATTTTGTGCTTTAACTTGCCTATTGTTAATTGTAATATTAAAACTCAACATCCCAAAGGCTCTGTTTGATAAAGAACATTGACTGGTTTTTAATATAATAATCCCATTTCTTTTTATTCTTTTGCAGGACAAAATTAAACATTTAGAGGAAAAACTTAAGGAAGAAGAACATCAACGTAAGCTATTTCAAGACAAAGCTTCTGAGGTAAATGAAGCACGATATCATTTGTCATAACACACAGCATGTTTTACAATATTTCGTTTTCATTAACTAAAACCTATAATCCAGACTCTTAATTTCCTGCTTCCTGGATTTTTAATTTCTCTCTTTTTGCTGTAATAATGAAGTTCTAAATAAATCAGTTAATATACGTTTACATACTCGGATGCATTGCCAAGAGGTCTTTGCTCTTTTGAAATTCTGACAAATACGTATTTTTATTTGAGAGAAGTCCTGGTATAGATTATTTTCAATTTAATATGTACAGGAAATAATTCATTCTTTTATAAACAGTATATTATTGTAATTACAAGTAGACTGGATGCCTTTCATACAAAAAATAGCATTTTTGGTTTTCTTTCTCAAAACATATTTTTATCTTTATAAACTGATATCTGATCAGATCTTATTATAATATTTGTAAAGAAGGGTTTACAAAGAATTGATTTTTATAAAAATCAATTTTATAAATTTTTTTCTTTAATATTATAGCTGCAAACTGGATTTGAAGTCAATAGAATTTTAATGTCTTCAGTATCAAATTCAAAATGCTGCAAAGAAAAGAAGAAATCTTCAAAGGTATGCAAGCACTTTTTTCTTATTCATTAATAATTATTTTTCACTCCTTTAATATTTATACCTATTCAATTCAAAAAAGAATTTGAAGAGACTTATTATAAAAGAAATGCAATAATGCTGTGAAATGAGGATAAAACTATGTGTCAAGTGATGGTAACTTTAGGTATCAGGACAGAAAATTCCATAAAACCTACAATAAAGAAAGTGTGCTAAGCACAAAACCTAGTTTTTAGTTTGTTTGAAACTAAAGCAAAAGTATCATGGGGCAGGCTGTATATTTGTCTTTGGGCGATAACAATAAACATTCAACTTTTTCTAGAAAGACAGTTTTCTAGTACTAAACTCTTAGAGAAATATATTTTGTGTTACTTTACAAAGAGGCACTAAATAACACAGTAAGTGCTGACAACACGGTAGTTCCTAGAAGCAGTTTTATATAATATATGCACAATTAAAAAAAAGAATATTGAATTACAGTTCTGTGAAGCAGTTTATCTGAAGCATGAAGCATTTATTGTTACTCTTCTTTCTATGCTTATATCCTCTGAATTTGCCTAACGAAGAAGTGGGGAGTTAGTACTTTGTAGACTGACCAGTATTTTGTTTAGTGAGTTGATATTTTGGATATATTGTATTAAACCTTCTTAATTATCTATAATGGTAAGAAAGGAAACTTTATTTTTAAATTATGATCTGAAATCAGAATTTTGATTATTAGTTTTATTCAACATGCATGTTTTTTATTTCTGTGTGTGATTTGCTGTAGGAGTCAGGGATACTATTTGAAAATAACTTAGGCTAACCCTAGTTAAGTACAAGAATGGAGAAAGCATTGCACTTAACTTTGGCTACTTTTTTATTGTGTAAATAAGAATTACTGTTCAGAACTCTGCCTGTATTTTTCATCATATTTTGTTTCAAAGTATTTGCAAGCTTCAATTATGAAAAACATTTTCCCAATGCAACTTTATATTGACATTTTACTTATTTACTTCCTTACATATTTGTGTCTTAGTTGTGCAGTGAGATTAGAAGCTATAAAACTAAATAGAAAATGACTTATATCATAAATAAGAGGTGTTCTGGGAGGGGGAGAGAGGAAAGGGGTCAAAACAGGGAGAGAAGAGCACAAGGGATTATGGTGATGGTTCACAGGTGAACTGGTGATGGGACTTTTATAAGGAATACACAATGATGTAAAAAAAAATTATAAAAATAAATGTGAGGATATTGTGCTTTCCACAAGGACCTTCACAAACCACTTTTTAAAAAATGAAAATGACTTGTAAATTATTTGCAAGTGGAAAAATATTGATTTATTTTTATTTTTTTTAAGATTTATTTATTTATGCATACAAGAACTGGGGTACAGGCCAGAGGTGCAGAGAGTGAGAGGATTCACCAGAGACAGAGTGGGGAGGAGAGCAGGCAGATCAACTGAAATATACTGCTAAGGGGAGCAGCGGGTGAGACAGGAGAGGTCTGTTGCACCATGTGGGTCACCTTCCTGGCCAGGAATTGAACTCAACATGCTGCAGTGGCTGCAGATGCTTCATAGTGCTGCATGTTAACCCCTTGCACCACTAGGAGGCCCCTTGATTTATTTAACTTGCCTATTTATCATAATAATAATGAAGGTGCAAAGAGAGAAGTAAGACAAAATAAATGAAGAAAGGGAAAAGTATCTCCTGGAAGAGAAGAAAGCATACTTAACAGCAAAATCACTTTATAAAAGTACTTAGTTCAAGTTGTAACAGGGTGGTTCCCAGGAAAGAGGGAAGTTCCCGAATCCTGGTTCTGCTCTAGGTGGGTGAAGCTGAGCACAGATAAGAAGATGTTGGAGAGAGAACAGAGAACACAAAAGGAATGAAGGAAGAAGGAAGCAGGATGGAGAGCAGCATGGAGACCTGGAGGAGGCACATGGAGCAGAGGGACATGTAAAGAAACTGCACTTGCTTCTTGGTCTTAAACTGGTTAAAACAAATGTGGATGAGAGACCCGTGGGGAGGTTAACAATGGCAGCTTTCATCTTAATTTTAATTTTGCTCTTTTCCTCCCGGATTTGTCTGACTCTTTCTGACCCTTTCCTATGGGTCTCTACTGAAAGGTCCCTTAAACTTGTGGCAGGCTTTTGGGCCAATCCTATTTGGCTGGACTTTTAATGAGTAACTTTAAATGCTTAACTTAGTAACTATATTCTTTGTCCTTTCTGTATTGTGCCTTAATTGTATTAAAGTTCTTTTCCATTAAAGATCTTATATGTTTGTCTTGATGCGGAGGATGGCAGAACCCATTTAGAGAGGGCAGGTTTGGGGGTTCTGAGGTGCCCCTCTCCCTGCCCTGTAACAAAATCACAAGTTCATAGAATCTGCATATAATAATACCACCCTTTAAAGTTGACTGGAGCACTAATGTTGCTGAAGATAGAATCAGATTTTAAGAGATCTCTCTGAGAGTCCTTCTTATCCTCACTGATATTTTCCTGGACATAGTTCATTTACTCATGCATCCTAATCTACATGGACTGTAGTACGAACCTTTCGGTGGTAAGGAAATAAATAAGACAGTAATCAAGAGAGAAGCAGACAAATATACAAATAGAATACAGAGTATAATAAAAATCCAATAGAGGTATAAAGGAAGTGTATTGTTGTACAAAGACTATGTGAAGGACTATATACATGAGCAGCACTGAAAGTCATCTTAGAAAATTTTAAGTATTGACTAATAGAAATAAGAATTGTATTACAGTCTGAGTGTGGTTGGTTTTTACATGAACTCAAAGATAACTGTCCATGATTGAGGGTGAGATGGTGTCATGGTTGAGGTAAAATTGAAGATACAGTTTGAGACAAAAATATGACTGACCTTCAATGCTGTGCTAAGAGGTTGAGCTTTTATTCTATAAAGAATTAGGCTGGATATCTTAAGTAAGATGATGGAAGCCTTTCTTTAACGTTTTCATTTTTCTCTTAAAGGTTAAATTGTAATCAGATATCTCATTCACTGTAGAGAATAGAAGAATTAAATTTCTTTTGTTCTTAATAGTAACTGCTTGAAATAACTATACCAGACCGTTGTCTTCATTGCTTGAATTCTTATTACTGGGGCAGAGAACTTACGTGATTGTTCAGGGTCACCAGATAACGGAGTGAATAAGAACTGACTCACATTTTCAATTTGTCTATTTATAAGTAATGTTATTTCTTTAATTCTGTTTTTAAAAATTTTTTAATAGTTACCATTTCTAAATTTCTATTAGGATTGGCATTATTTTGTTTTCACTGTGGAATTTGGTCATTTGTTAACCATTCTCTTGTTGAAGTATTAACTATAAAACAATGTTCTAGTTTACCTGAGATTTTCTGGGTTTTAGCACTGACAAGTCCTGGTAACTCCCTCAAGCATAGGCAAATTGTGGCAATTGGTCACCCTAGTTTAATTCCTCTAACAGAAATCTTAGTGAAATAATTTAAATTATTTTTAAGAATTTAAGAATGTAGTTTATTAATGCCATTTAAAAATATGTTAAATGAGAGGGTATGTATAACAAATAACTGCTTATACGGTAGTAATAAAATTTTTGTACTCATTCAGCTTAAGAAATAGAACAATATCTGTTGAAAGTCAAACATATCCCATTCCTCAGTTTTATTCTCTTCCCGCAAGCCCCAACTGTTACAGGGCAGGGAGAGGAGCACCTCAGAACCCCCAAACCTGCCCTCTCTAAATGGGTTCTGCCATTCTCTGCATCAAGACAAACATATAAGGCCTTTAATGGAAAGGAACTTTAATACAATTAAGGCACAATACAGAAAGGACAAAGAATATAGTTACTAAGTTAAGCATTTAAAGTTACTCATTTCCTTGAGGGTAAAAGTCCAGCCAAATAGGATTGGCCCAAAGCAAGGCCCAAAAGCCTGCCACAAGTTTAAGGGACCTTTCAGTAGAGACCCATAGGAAAGGGTCAGAAAGAGTCAGACAAATCCGGGAGGAAAAGAGCAAAATTAAAATTAAGATGAAAGGGCCTCCCTGGTGGCACAATGGGTTAAGCAACGCACTGTGAAGCAAACCTCAGCCACTACAGCACGAGTTCGATCCCTGCTGCCGGCCAGGGAGGGGACCCACATGGCACGGCAGACCTCTCCTGTTGTGCCCGCTGCTCCCCTCAGCAGTGTACTTCTGTTGATCTGCCTGTTCTGCTCCCCGCTCTCTGTGGTGAATCTTCTCACCCACCCCCCACACCTCTGGCCTATACCCCAGTGCTTGTATGCATAAATAAATAAATCTTTAAAAAAAAAAATTAAGATGAAAGCTGCCATTGTTAACCTCCCCACGGGTCTCTCATCCACATTTGTTTTAACCAGTTTAAGACCAAGAAGCAAGTGCAGTTTCTTTACATGTCCCTCTGCTCCATGTGCCTCCTCCAGGTCTCCATGCTGCTCTCCATCCTCCCTTTTTCTGTCCTCCTATCTCCTCTCTGCAGAGTCTTCTTATCCGTGCTCAGCTTCACCCACCTAGGGCGGAACTGGGATTCTGGAACTTACCCCTTTCCTGGGGACCAACCACCCTGTTACACAAGGGGTAACCCCAATTTTTATTTTTGTATTTATCACTCTGACTTAAAAAAAAAATACTTTGCCATATAGATGTTCTTTAAAATATGTATTACTTTAGGCTTTCACAACTTTGAACTTTATAAGAATGGAATTATTCTGTGTCCTTCCACAGCTTACTTTTTTTCTACTCAAAGTTTATTAAAGTCACCCAATTGATATAAAGACCTGTGATTCACTGCTTTTTATTGTTACAAATTATTATCTGAATATACTACAGTACATCCTTTCTCCTTTCATTAAACATTTGAGTTGTTTCTCTTTCTTTTTTATTATAATAACATGGTTGTGAACAGTGTTATACATGTCTCCTAAAGCATATATACAGGAATTTCTGTAAGATGCTGGGCCATCGAGTTGTGTATCCGTAACTTTACAAGATAATGTCCAAAGTGATTGGGCCAGTTACATTTAAACCAGCAGTGACCATCTTTCATATCTTTATCTTCAATGTCTTTTTTTACTTGTTGTTCGTTTTTAATAATTGTTTTGAAATATGTATTCATAGAGATTACAACAAAAATATACAGGCAGGTCCCTTGTATCTTTAACCAGTTTCCCTGAATGGTAACATCTTGCATAAATATAGTATGAAAACCAGTGGTAACTTTGGTTCAACACAAAGAATTTATTCAGACTTATATAACAAATCCTAGTTATAGTGACTGTATTTGTCATAGTCATATTGAATTTCAATTTTTAGGTTAATTTAGTTGTTTGTATATGTGTATGTGAGTGTGTCATTTTATAGATTTTATCACATGTGTAGGTTCTATAAGCATCACCACAGAATTGCTATGAAGTACTACTTTGTGATCTAGGAGGATTATAGCCACTAATCCAAAGGGATTGTAGCCATGTATCCCCTTCCCTTTGCAACATCTAATCTGTTCACCACCTCTATTATTTTGTTTCAGTGTTTTATAAATGGAATCATACAGTATTTAACATTCTGAGATTAGCTTTTTTTTACTCAGCCAGTTCCCTGGAGATCTAACCAAGTTGTTATAAATAAGAACACATTTCTTTCTATTCCTTCTATCGAAGATTTGGGTTATTTTCAGTTTGGGATTATTACCGATAAAGATGTTAATGAGTATTTGTGTACAGGTTTTTATGTGAACCTTACCTGAGTTCTTCTTTAGGGTCACTGTCTGAGAGTGCAATTGTTGGTTTGTATAGTAAGTACATGTTCTTTTTTATAGGAAACTATCAAACTATTTTCCAAAGTGACTGTACTATTTTATATTCACACCAAAAATGTATGACTGATTCCATTTCTCTACACTCTTACTGGCTTTTTTTTTTTTAAGATTTATTTATTTATGCATATAAGAGCTGGGGTATAGGCCAGAGGTGTAGGGGGTGAGGAGATTCACCAGAGAAAGAGTAGGGAGCAGAACAGGCCGATCAGCTGAAATACACTGCTGAGAGGAGCAGCAGGCAAGACAGGGAGGTCTGCAGTGCCATGTGGGTCACCTGCCGGGTAGGATCGAACTCGTGCTGCAGTGGCTGCGGTTTGCTTCATAGTGCGTTGCTTAACCCAACGCGCCACCAGGGAGGGCCCCTCTTACGGGCTTTTGGTCTTTTTACTAGTTTTCATTTTGGCCATTCTGATAGCTCTGAAGTGATAGTTCATTGGAATATGCATATTCTTAATGGTAATGTTGCATATCTTTTTATGTGTTTCTTTGTCACCTGTATATCTTCTTCCTGTGAAATCCTGTGCATATGTTTTACATATTTTCTAATTGGATTATTTATTTACAGTTGAATTTTGAGACCTCTTTATGTCATAATGTCTTTTAAAATAATTCCTTGCTTCTTCCCTTGTCAATATTTAGAAAACTAAATGTTTAAAGAGAGAACCACCTCAGCAAAGTTATTCAAAGTTTGGATCACTGCCTTTGGGGACTGAAGGAGGAAAAATGAAGGTACTTGTTTAAAAAAACTCCTTCTTTGTTTAAGTGCTATTTAAATACCATCAGTCATTTGAAACTTTTCTCAGTGACTTCTTTTTCCCTAAAGTCTGCCAGTGCAAACTTGCATTCCACAAATACAAGTATGCAAAACCTCCTGCAGATGACGCAACATTGTGACCCACATAACCTTCAGAAACCTGCTGAAGTGACTAAGCCTAGATGTCTCTACGAACCTACTGGAACAACTTCACAGTGTAAAACTGTACTCCCTGACTCAAAAAAGTCCCTTTCCATTTGTGACAGTTTGTCTGAACTTTTAATGGCAATGCAAGATGAGCTGGACCAAATGAGTATGTAAGTATTGTTGTTCTTTATCAAAAGAAGTAGCAAAATGTTTAGATAATCATTTTTTCCTCGATTTCAAGAATGATACCACTTTTGATTCATAAAGACCTTGCTTAGCCATTTGAACCTATTTTGATCTGCAGATATGTTACAGCTGACTTTTTATTGTACTTGCTATTACTATTTAAATTTCTCCCCTCCCCACTATTTAAATTTTTAACTGTATGTAATAAAACTTATACTAAATCTAATGAGTTTCTGTATTCCAAGATCTGGACTGATAGATATTATTGACATTTTAACAAATAGGATATGGTGACCTTAGATTAAAACTCAACAAAAACTTTTATAAGGAAAGTTTTCCTTTTGTTTCTTTTAGTTAGATAAATGATTTCACTGGACAGGTATAAATGCAATTTCTAGTTTTAGACTGTCTGGTTTACATTACAAAAACTTAAGCATCTTTAGTAAATAAGATTCTGTGATACATATTTTAAGTTTCAAGTTTAAATATATATTCAAAAAGATATATGGAAGTTGGCTGGCCAGCTACTTAGATGATATAACTAGTCTACTCATAGTAATTCTTTGAGTAGACTATCACCAAATCCAGGGAGTTTCTCAGACAGACACTTCTGTAGCTGGAATTCTTCTAAAGGCCCTACTTGCAGAATTCCAAAGTTGGTTGTCCTTTAAAAAGTCTGTAGCTAAGGACTTCAGACTACTTTGCTACATTTACCTGTGACTATCAAGAATTATGATTTTTAAAGGTTGTTTCCAAGCCTGAATTTCAGTTATTTTAAAATGTATTAATTTTAAAGTACAGTCTATTTATATTTGTTGTATTTTTAAATTAGATAACATTACAGAAAGGGATTATATTTTAAAATTATTATTTAACTCAGAAATTTATGATTGAACAGAATATTGCTTAATTTGGGCAAAGACACATACCAAAACTATAACAGTGCTTGGCATTTGCTTTCCTTCATAGGGAACACCAAGAACTACTCAATCAAATGAAAGAAACTGAAAACCATTCAGTCTATGAAGACATAGAATGTGAACTACAGCATTTAGTCAAGAAAATGAAAATTAAAGCAGAACAAATTTGCAAACTGAAGAAGCATCAAGACAGTGTAAGAAGGCTTTAGTAAAGTATTTTAATAAAAAGATAAACTATCTGGATTCAGTGTTTTGTCTCTATAACTTTCCAAGTTTGATGTCTGTATGTGTGTAAGTGTAAGTGAAAATATGACTTCTGTCTAGTAATCACTTAGGCTTTTTCCAAAATAGAGCCATTTGTCCCAGTGGAATAACATGGCCTTCTAAATACCTCTCCAAGATAATTTAAAGAATAGGGAGCAAGAAAGTTTACTTATGTATTCAGCAATGGCTTTGGAGAAATCGTCAGATATTCTAAATTTGCTTTGCAGCCCTTCAATCGCCTTTGTACTATTGTTTCTTTCCCTGCCCCTTCCTCCCTCTAATGCCTTACTGATAACCCCTGTGGTTGACAGTTCTCTACTTAAGTACCATACATAAACTTGGCTCCATAAGCAGTACCCCAGTCCTAATAAAACCACTAGTTCTACTTTCCCAGAACAAGCTGTGCTGTGTTCCATTCCCGGGAACCTGCACTGAGCTAGCTGTGGTCACGTGGAGACTCTATCGTTACATGTGAATTCTTAATAACTCAGAGTGACTTAATAGCCCAGTATTTTAACATAAGACTCATAGAATATTATATTCTCCCAAGACAATGACTTCATAATTTGGATTGTTAGTACTGTTATGCTGCTGGAGCAAAAGGCACAGGCAGTCTTTCCAAGAGTCCTTCAGCCACATCACATAGCTATCTACTTAGAGAATAATCAGCATTCAGATGAGTTGGCGATATATTGATCTCACAATGAAACCTCCCCACATTTATAGAAAAATAGTAAAGGATATAAAGTTTTAATTTTTTTCTTCTAAGGCCAAAAAGGAAAGGAAAGAAAGGAAACTTGAAGCAAATATTTTCACCTTACTGGCTTTTAAAGGCTTTACTTATTATAGCAGGTGAAATTTTTTCTATGATTGTGTTAGAGTGAAGATTATATAACTTGTACACTTTCTTAGAATCGCATAGAAATTTAAGAAAAATAGAAGAGTAGTCAAATTTTTAAAACTTGGGCCCTCTGTATATAAATTATATGTTGAAAAATGTCTATATTCCATGATAGTAGTATACATTTTTAAGCATTTTATCATGATAAATTTAATATCTGTAATAAAAAATTGCCTTAGAAAAATAGAACAGTAGTTACCTAGCCATTGTTGGGATTTGCTTTACAAATATGCCAATGTATAAGTGAAATAGACTAATAAGTATAAAGGGATTAGACTTGGAAGAAATCTAGGGTTTTGGTGGATTGCTAGGTTTTGTTTTATTTTATTCTGCTTACCCAACTATTACCAGATGTTCCTCAATGAGATAAGGTTATTCTTTTGACTTTTGTTTTCTTAATCTGACATTTACTGGTACTTTCATTTGGAACATTTGTAGTAAAAAAAATATATATACACACATAACAGAAATATATATGTATATATACTTACATATTTTATTTTGTGTGTGTATAAAATACCTTCTCTCTGTTCTCCAGTTTTTACTCACTTCTTATTCTCCTAACTTTATTAGTTTTTTCAGTCCATTCATTGGTCATATCCTATTCTGATCTTCTCAAATATACACTTTCCTTCTACTAAAAGTTACCTGACCTGAATGTTCTCTAGTAGTCACATATGTGTTTTTCTTCACTAATGAAAAAAATAGGTTCCTTGAGAGCAAGGGTCCTTTCATTTATTATATTTTTCATTGTTATATTTTTCTGACTAATGGCAGTATGAAGCATGTGATAGGTATCCACTAAATAAAAACTTAAATTGAACTTTTAAATGTCATGTAATCTTCAAGCCATCAATTCGATCCATCTATTTGATACTATGTTTTTAGTGTCTTTTTAACTAACATGTTAGATTTTTTTTTTCTCTCCAGGTTCGTAAATTGCAGCAAAAAGTTCAAAACTCAATGATGAATGAAGCTTCAAGTATTCAGCGACAAGATAGCAACCCTAAGGGCTCAAAGGACATCAGAAGAAGCCCTAAAAAGTATTTGCTAACTAAGCAGAAGAACAGCAACTTTCATCCAGTACAGGTCCATAATCTTCAAATGAAATTGAGAAAAGATGATATCATGTGGGAACAGTAAGAAATGCAAAAATGTCACCAAAAATGAACTCATGTCAATGAAATACTGAGTTGTGTAAAGTGGTTTTAATTTAATATACCTCTGAAATTTTGAATTATGTTTCTATCCTCTATAAAGTATTGACTTGTATAATTTTAAAATGAATGGGACCTAATGTTTTCCTAATAGTTCCAAATAATAAATGATTATTTTTTTGTTTTTCTAATTGATGAAGTATCTAATCTTATCCTATTTTAAAAGACTGTTCACCTTGTATCTTAGACCGAGTCTAAGGAATTATACTGGATTATTAATAGTCAGAATTAAGTTTTAGATGTAGTACCATTCCACTTTTTCTTTTAGCAAGCTTGTGACCTTAACCCAATGTAAGATGAATAGAACAAAGTACTATCTTTTAACTTTACTGCTTCTTCCTCCCTGTCTTGTTTTAGAGCTTTGAAATGTTTTTTTTGGTGAGTTAAAAAGTTTAATAGGCCTTCAGTATTGTGAAGAGACCTTTAACGCAACTTTCTATGTGGCAATTATAAATAGAAACCCATAGTTACTTCATTTTTACAACAGTAATTCATCTTGCAGATATCCTCTGCTATTCCCATTCTCTTTTATAAATCTTTTTCAAGATGATCTATCATCTTGTTCCTTGATAACCTTTATAATTATGACTATTATTCTTTTTATTATATGCAACATTCATCAATAAATTAAGATTGTGATTTTCTAAGCCCCATCAAATTGGCATACTTTTGGTAGAAAAGTATAGGATAAAGTAGGACATTTTATTATTTCACTATGAAAAAATATGGCACCTTTTTTTTATTTTTGAATCAGTGATATCATATAAGATTTCCTTGTATCTGTATGCTTCATAATAAAATTAAGTTTGTTGCCTATTTTTCCAGAAGTCTATGGAAACTAATACAACTCTTGTGAACTTTTGTTTGGTTTCTCTCAGGAATCATTTGGGGGCAACCAGAGAATGGGCTTCATCAACTGAAGTAGAAACAGAGGACAGAGAGAAAAGATGTGATAGAAGGGACAAGCTCAAAGATAGGGCAACAGTTTAAGAAGTAGTGATTCCAAAGGGGAGGAGTTGGAGGCACAACTTTACAGGATTCCCTGAATCCACAACCAGGAGAAAGTTCAAGCTATAGTTTGAATGACTTGTAGATCAGGATTCTTGGAAGCTAAAAAAAGTGCAAATTTTAAAAAACAATCCTTTTGTCCTCCTACGAGATTCCCAAAATGTGTGTATAGTTAAGGGAGTAGTGCACTGTGGACCTTCTGGGAAGAACTGTGAGTCTTTCTCATTGAAAGACGGGCCCGTACTAGAAGACCTGTACGTACCTGAAATAGGGAGATGATTGAAAATGGGCAGTTAAAACTAAAGGCAGAGTTAAAAGTTTCTCTCCCTCAGATTTAAATAGTACGTGTGCTCTTCACCCACTTTGACTCCCTTCCCTGTATCTAGTCCTTCAGTCTCAGAGATGTTCCACAGAGTGCTTTATCTAAATTCAGTTTTGTCACCTTGCCCATTTTGTACTTTGCTTTTCCTCCTCAAGAATTTGCTAATAATACTTAGCAAAAAACACACCAGGACCATAATTTAGTTCTGTCTTTTTGTGTCCCTTTGTTTTCATTACTTGTAAAAAATATAAGACAAACTACCATTAAAATATTTGAAGTGCTTTTGAGGAATGCTTGAATATATTTTGAAAATGTACTTGCAAAATCAGAGTAGTAGAAAAACATAAGGCCAGAATTAGGAGATTCAGGCTCAAATTTTGCTCTACTATTGAGCACTTTGGGCAATCCACTTTTTGGAGTCTCCTTTTCTCATCTTTCAAATGGAGGTTATATTGGTTGCTATATTGGGGTTGTTGTGAGGAAGACATGAAATGGCATCAAAAAAACCCAATACAAGGACTGGCGTTGAGTAAAAATCAATGTTAAATCTGAGTGGAAAAATTAAGATGTAGAAACTAAATTTGTATGTGTTAAAATTTGAAAGCAAGAACTGAAATGTAGTCTTTGCCAAAACAGGACTATTCTAATTTACTTTCTCCTTTTCTGTGTGCCTAAGAAAATTGCTTCTAGTTGGAGGGAGTAAAGCACCATGCAGCACCAGTCCTACACCGGTGCAGAAATACATACTCCCACACAGCAACTTACTTTGGAGTCTGTTTTTGGTTGTTGTGGTGACATTTATTACAGTGAGACAATGAAGACTGGTCTCATGTTGCTCCATCACAGCAATGAATTAAAAGTGCCACCGCCCTCGGACTGCTGCTTGCCAGAGCCTTTGACTCCTCAGGGGGTGGAGCAAACGATTTCCTTCCTGGACACTGGCAATCTTATGGTCAGTGTACAGGAGTTGCTGTAGCAACCCCACAGTTATGCTCTGCCTGGCAGAAACTCAGTACGATAGCATTGATTTTGTTCACTTAAGTGAAAAACAGGTTTTTAAAATTTTTCATCAGAAATCGGGACTTTCAACTTTGGTGAAACTAGAAGGTTTGAATGTTTGAAGCAGCAGGTATTGTGAATATTCTAATCCTGGAAAGGGGAGTTGGAATCCTGAATTAACTGTATTTGTGTGGGTTATTGACAATCGAGCCATCTTGATTATGTTCTAGCGAGATAGGAGGGTCAGAGGAAAGTGCTCAGTATTCAGCCGTGTAAGCTTAAAGGAGGGCCTTAGGACAGTGAACTAGCTGGTTGAGATGCTAGATTTGAAAATTATATTTCAGGTTTTTGCATAGCCGTCTTTAAAAATACTATTCTAACTATAAAGTAATGTTGTTTATCCACGATAAGACATGAAAACTTAAAATTTGACCTGTAACATGAGAAACTAAGGGGAAAAGGCCAGCTGGTCGTGTGCAGCACTAGGAGGGGCGTGCTCCTGCCGCCAAAAATGCGCCAGCTGCCATTGTTGGTGTGGAGTAAATAATGAAACTCCTATGGGGTTTCCTGGAACTCTATTCAGCTGTGACTAAAGCTGTACCTACTGAGAACACTTAATTGTATGTGAAGTTTAGATAAGTACAAGCCGTCTCCCAGACATACAAGTCAAACCTCCAAGAGGCAAGTAGCATCTGTGAAATTAAAAACCTTGCGGGTACCATGGCACCTTTTAATTAAAGTAAAATGAGGATAAATAAAAATAATTTTAGCTGCACTGATCTGAAATAAATTTGCCTCTTGGTAAATAGACCTTGCCAAGGCCTCAGTTTTTCTTCTTAAATACTTAACTTTCACACAACTTTTCTTCAATTCCTTTTTTGTATTTTGTTATTAGGAGAATTAGACTAAAAAAATTAGGAAGTTAAAAGTTTTAAAATAGTGTCTAGGTCACAGGTTGATTTTTTTACTTAAAAAAATGAAGTAGATTTTTTTTCCCCTTGGTGGTTTTTGGAAATCTTCATACTGATAGAGAATCATTGGTGCAAGATTCTAATAGTTGTCATAGCCGATTGTTAGAGTTAAAATTAGCACCCCACCACTACAAATTTTTTTTAATTTTCTCTGCATAGACCATTTTACACTTAGGTGTTTAGCAGTTTTAGCGGAAAATAGTAGAAAAACATTGATCACGTTACTTTTTGCCCTGAAGCAGTTTCATAACCATAAGAGGTTTGTTAATGACCATTTCAATAGTCTAATGTTCAGAGACTAAAACCCAGGGTTGGTTGGAGAATGTGGGCTGTGTGAATTTTCTGTTAAAAAAAGATGAAAAGTTCTGTGACTGAAATAAACAGCTCTCTGGAATAATCTTTTATAATAAGAATTATCCACCATACTCTGCCTCTATTTTCCCTACCTAAATTTGGCTTCTCTAGCTTCCCTTATTCTTCTAGTCTCAATCTACTGCTTCCTCTAAGAAGCTCTTTTTATACTTCCTCTCACACTTGTATCTTTTCAAATCTGGCTCAGGTGCGTTTTCTAGGTATTTCTATCATTCCTCTTAGCTTACCTCCTTGTTATCGTTTGTCTTCACCATAGATGAAAGGTTTCCTGAAGACGAGGTCCTTTCTTACCTCCCACTGTAACCCAGCACCAAGCACAATTACCTGGCCTATAAATATTTGATAATTATATTTCACGAAAATATATTAACTATTTGGTGGCCTCACCTGGGTGAGTTTATTGGGTCAGGTACTGTTGGTTCATGTACTAGCTCAGCTGTAGGCTATTTCACCTTTTAAGGCTTTGTGATCAGATAATACATTACCACGGGTTGAGAATATTCTAGCATTTTATCATTTGTTTGGGAGTCGGAGTTCGCTTCCATAGACAGTGGGTACTTGGAATGCTGTTTTCTTTGATCATGTGATGCTAAGAGAAAGAGGTTTGAAAGCCAAGGTAGTTCTTTATTTGCATATTGGTGTGTTTGATTTGTTCATCCTGATTTGTTGATCTGTAGTAATTTGTTGATTTTAAGACACTATGCTAGGTGTTATTGGAGATTCAAAGGCAAATTTATGCTTGGATTCGGTCTTCAAGTTGCTTATTGTCTGATACCGGTGATGACATGAACATAAATACAATAAAAAGAAGGAAACAATAGATGACTGTAGTGCCAGGAAGGGCACAGAGCAAGTTCTAGGATGGTTCTTAGCAGATGAGGGAGGTCAGCGGGGGCGGGTTAGGAAGGAGTTTTGGAGCCCTCGGTGGCTTTTACGCTTTTTATTGCCACACGTGGCCAGGTGGCCAGGTACATAGCAGGCATGGGTGCTTTGCTACTGCTGCTGCTACTGCTGCTGCTCGTTGGTACTATTGGTTCTGGCGTCCTCATGACCCCGCCCATTTAAGCCAGTGTCCAAACTCAGGTGCTCCCATCCCATCCCCGCATGCCCACCCAGGAACGCACGCAGCACCACAGGCGTCCATCATCATATCAATGGCAGGAGGGTGGAAAGACCTGATAGTTCTCTGACCCTACACTGACATAGAAGGAGGTGTAGTGACCAACACAGAATACTCAATAAATATTTGTCTACTAAATCTTTGTTCTGATTTCTTGAAAAAGTTGGTGTATTTGTATTATAGTTCTTTATTCTCTATCTTGTGCTGTCATCTGCTTTTTAACCTAGTGGCAGTATTGGACTAGATTCTTTATTTTCTGTAGTCTTGTTGAATGAAAAGTACCCTTTTGCTTAGTAATTTCAAACAAATACCCACATAACCAGAATCAACTTCAAAGACATGAGGAGAAAAAATGGGTACGAAATACTGACATAAATGGGAAAGGAGTGGACGATGAGAAAGGCAAAAAAGTCAAGTAATAATGACTGTGACAAAACAGAAAAATAATACATATACAGAAAATTTATATTCTAGTGGTTAATTATTGACTCACACAGAATTATGCAAATGACTGCTGCCCATATCCTTTATGAACTTAAGCTATTCAATTTCTTCATTCTTCAGCATCCTCATCAGTTGAATCAAGTCAGTGTTTTTCAAAGTACAAGTCATAGCCTAGTAATAAATTATAAAATTAAGTTAATGGCTCACTCCAATATTATTTAAGTGATATAATTTTCAAATGAAGAGCATTCAAAATATCCATGTACATCACCCAGAGAAGTTAATATTTTGAGGAATTTATGATTATTAAATTTTAAATGCAGGTCTAAATGTTGTTTGGGAGAGAGGTTAACTCTTAATAAATGTCCCAAAGGAATGACTTCGAAATATGTGGAGGAAAGTGAGACAGACTTGAAATAAGAATCCTCCCAAATGTCCTGCTCTGATTTGTAGCAATCTATCCAGGAAATACAATTATAAATGCATGTTGTTTGCTTTACAGATAGAACTCCAGTTTTAATCAATACCATTGCATTTCCCGGTCTACAGAGATTCTTTTCAGACACTAGCCAATCCTCACTAGAGAAATGTTGCCTTTCTAGTGTGCACACAAATAAGTAGATCCACATGAAGCTCCATTATTTCTGAGCCATGGTTGCTATTTAAGCACTGCCTCTGTGTAGAATAACCAAGTGTGGGTTTTGATTAGGGAAAAGTTCATTCTGCAGGTGCTTTAGCCAGTCTTAAATTTTAAAAAGACGTGAGATTTGCTGCAGGGAAATTATGTGCATGTCTTGAGTCTGAAATGGGCAAAGATTTATCCCCTACAAACTGAATTTCAACAGTCAAAACCACTAAAATAAAAACCTGATGCACTTTAAACATAGGTCTCTTAAAAACATGTCATTTTTTTGATTAATAGACCTCAGAGTAAATTTAGATAATAGAATATATTTAAATGGTGAGTACAGAGTGTAGGAATATCTGACTGAAAAATAGCTTTATTAAATAAGGTAACTACTACTAACCAAAAGACTTTATCTCTGTGACTCTTGACATCCCATTCAACTTACTTCTTTATGGCCTTATCAGAAAAATGACTTTGATCTGGATTACGGTCAGATCATAGAAGTACCAACAGTAGAATGAATCTTATCATGATGGAATTCTACCCACTTTAAAACTTCCAAAGTTGCTTAAATTGTTAAAGAGATTTTAGTCTTTATGAAAAGAAGATTGTAAGGTGAGCTGGACCTAGTCATAGTTAAAATAATAACTTTTGATCTAATTTTCCTTAATCTAATCATATTAAATTCAATTTTAGCGCATTTTAGGATAAATTCTAAAAAACCTTGAGAGGCGGATTACTCAGTTACTTTAAAGTTAAATGCTCATTGACTTGTAGGGTATTTCTTAGAAAAAAATCTGTTTACTGAACTAGTAAAGAATGTGAATCATTTCTTGTCTGAAATATAAGATTGATGTTTACAGGGCAGTTGTCCAGAATCTTCTTGCTGAATTGGAAAATTCACTTTTCATCACTGTAGGTTCTTTTAATTTTACAAATATGTTATTTAAAATATAAATCATATTGGTACACAAGAAACCCATTTAAAATTATATTTAAAAACACTCCTGAGAATTCCATGGAACATTTATGGTTTTACAGTTTATAATTTCTACCAAAATACAAGTATCTTTAATATCTTAAAAATATTTTTTTAGAGCTAGCTAAAGCCCAAATATGAAATACATTGCACAGTTAATATCTAAAGTAGTGAATGCTTGAACACAACATAAAAAGCATTATTACTTTCATTTGCCCAAAAATAAACTACAAATTTAAAGTTGGGCAATTCAGTACAATAATTAAAAGAAGTTATTTTTAGGTTAAGAAATTCTACTTTAATCTCAAAAAGAACTAGTGTTTTAAAAACTAGCCTAAGACTTTATGCATATAACTTCTTTCTTTGATAGCATTGGAAGAATTTATGTCAGTATTACATACTTGTGATATGATTTAAAAACACATAAGCTAAATTTTCAGAGGTCTTTTTCCTTTACAGTTTATTTCTCAAGTAGAGGAAAGGCTGCCTTTGATGTTTGGTTTGGGTAAAGTATTTGCCTGTCATTTCTGATTCTCAGAGCCACTTCTGAGCATTCCTGTGGATAAACCACAAAAGGTAGATGTGATTCTTCTACCTAGGCTACTAAAATATTGGTTCAAACTACCACCTGCTGAAATAAAGCATAATAAGCCACTCAGAAACAGAAGCATTTAGAGAGGTAAAGTTTATATGCAAAGATTTGCAAAGAAGTGCAAGCTTTAGAAGGACAACCTTATCAAATTAAAATCCAAGAGTATGTTTTTAATTATGTTTTTGAGGAATATGTTTTAGCGGTTCATACCTCTACAAATGTATGTGACATCCAACACCAAAAACCCAGTAGTGACAAGTATTTAAAGGAAAAAAATCCTACAAAAAAACCCTACAAAACAAGTTCTCCACATTTACCCATTTCAAGATGGAAAACAGCAGTTTTTACATGATTGGCACATCCCCAAGTCCTATGTCTTCAGTCATCAGCATTGCCAAAACCAGGGGATATAGTTGTTTTATTAGCGAGTAATTTACAGGAAAGATTCAAGTTTACATTTATGTGGGGAATGAGAACCAGATTTTGCTCACATTACTGTATCTCAGGATTGCAAAGTGAGTTTTATGGGATCCCTAAGACCACCTTTGGGTTCAATAATTCATTGAA
This sequence comes from Galemys pyrenaicus, assembly GCA_019455555.1. NCBI lineage: Eukaryota > Metazoa > Chordata > Mammalia > Eulipotyphla > Talpidae > Galemys > Galemys pyrenaicus. The sequence continues at coordinate 1,239,227 of JAGFMF010011446.1, read as the reverse complement.
AGGAAACAGAACTCAGAGTTAACTCAAATTAATACTCATGGTTATAGTTTATTACAATGAAAAGAAATGTTTAAATCAGCAACTGGAATAGAAATGGGGCAAAGTCCAGGAGACACCAAAGATAAGCCAGTTGTCCTCTTCCAGCGAGGCCACGTGGATGTCAAAAACACTGAATTCTCTTAGCCACCATGTGTGGACAATGTGCTTGGAGTATCACCAACCAGGGAAGCTCCTCTGAGTCTTAATGTTCAGGTTTTTGATTGTGGGCTGGTCACATAGACATGACTTTCCATCTGGTCTCCAGCCCCTCCAAAAATCAAGCTGATACCTCAGGACCCCTACCATAAGTCATATTGTTAGCATGCACTCTCTGGCATGGCCTAAGTTCCCAGGCTAATAAAAGCATTCTTGTCAGACAGTTTATTCCCATCCAAGTACTAACCTGGCCAATCCTGCTTAGCTTCCAAAAGCAGACGAGATCGGGCACGTTCAGGGTGGTATGGCCATAGAGAGAATATTCCAAGGGCTTAGAAGTCATCTTCCAGAAGCTGAGCAAGAGCCAAATCTTTCTTTACAATGTGAAAAGTTTATAGGACCTAGACAGAAGTGTTAATCCTTTACTGCACAGTATTGTCTTATTTTCTGACTCTGGAATGTGATGTGCATTGCTTATCTATCAAAGCATCTGGTTAAGGTGTCGGTTTTTCCTCCAAATTTCCTCCTAAGACATCATTTTGACCACGTACATTTCCTTAGTGATTTTCTGATTCAGTTAAATTTAAAAGAGAGTTTTATACCCTAATTTTTCTTAAGGTTGCTCAACTTCTGTACTATGAATATTTTAGCAGATAATTTTTTTTGTTCTAGAGGGCTGTCCTATATGTTGTGGGATAGTTAGCATCCTGGGCCTCCACTCTCTAGATTCCAAAAACATTCATGCTCGTGTGCATACGCACGCATACACACATGCACACACACACACACACACTTATGGCTGTGACAAAGTCCCCAGGGCAGGAAAGGATTAAAATGACCCCTGGTTCAGTACCACTACTCCAGAGATAGGCAAAGTGCTTGAGAAATAGAAAACGTCACTTCATGTATGAATCATTAATTTTCTAGGAAAGTTATGAAAAGGAATGAAAGAACCTCTACAGAGCTTATAGCTGAAAGTCTCACTTTTGTATTTTCTAATTTGTAGCACTTGTCCAATCAGACTGTGGGTTGATTGAGGGCACAATTTTAGGTTTATTCATATCTTATTTTTTGACACAGAGCTCTTGAAAAAGCTCGTGGCATTCCAGACAAGTCAGAAGCTCATATATAGAATGGTTACACAAACCAAACAAAACTCTTTAAATCTCTATCCTTTTTTCTAAAACCATGTAAAAACAATTTCAAATTATATTCTCTGTTTTGACCTTTGTGATGGTAAATCTGTTAGAATTAAATATCCCTTTATAGTGTATTTAAATGACATCTTTCTGATATATTTATCTCTAATGAGAGAAAGAAAAGGTTGATTTCAGAGAATACTTATCACTATAAATAGACTATTATAAAAATCTATGTCTTCCTTTTTCAAAGAAGAAAGACTTTAAAAATACATCAAAAGAACCAGTAACCTTAGCTCTATGACATTAGTCACAGGTGGATCAAATGTGTGCAAGACAAAAATTCATTGGTTACTGCTCACAGCTCCAGCTCTTCAGAGACTGCTTTCCATTCTAGTGGGCACAAAAATACTTTTTTCTTAACTGACTGGAGCTCAGTGGCATGCAACTTAAAACACAAAATAGAGAGTTTCATGAGTGGTTGGTGACAGTGAAATAAATCAGTACTATAGGGGTTGATATGAGAAACATCCCAACCTTCTAGTGAAACCAGTTACAGATAGACTAAAGCAATGTCTCAGATTCAGACACAAAGGAAAGCTGTATCTCAGCTGATAAGAGATAACAGAATCCTCAGGACAAACAAAATACAACTAGATGTTCTGTCGTTGGTTGTCTCACAAAGACTAAACAATCAGACCATTAAGAGCAGTATTATCAACATTGCTGCCACCAAAGAAGAAATTGAAATCAGAACTAGCATGGAAATCAGCTTAATCAGGAAACAAAAACCCAACAAATATAGAGTCAGAAAAAGAAACAGAATCAACTAGGTTGAAATGCTACTGTCACAGTAGTTTCACTTCTGGAAAAAGGTATAATTTAAAGAGCCCTTTAATTGCTCTTCATGGACAATTTAGTTTTTTCTGACTGGTGAATATTCCTCTGTTGCATAAGCACGTAAAATCTTGGTGGAATCTATAGAATTGTCAAAGGAATTCCCAGAAACAAAGCATTTAGAATAAAAATGTTTACTTTCGAGAAGTTTGCCAGTAACTCAAAGTCTTACGAAAGGACTGGTTCATCAAATAACAAAATGCACAAAAGTGTGGGAGGGATGAAACCACAAAATTACCACCATTACCTATTTTGAAGTTAGTCTGCTTTATTTAGTGACCTGGCTGCCATAGCCACAAAGGTTATTGCAGATCTCCAGCTGTCAATACTAGAAAAGTTGGTGATAAATCTGCTTTTATTAGTGAATAAGTAATTTAATACACAAAAGTTAAGGGTTCTTTTATTTTGGGACAGTGAACCAGACACCGTGAGCCTACGTTTGGCTCTTTCTGCCAGGGACCAGGTGCTTATTTTCTGCTTATGACAGATACTTACTGATAATGACAGCAGAGCAGAAGCTCTCACACATGCTTTTGTCCACACTTGGAAGTTAAAAATCCTTCCATGAGCAAATATGGAGCAAATTATTGCTTAAATTACAAACATAGTGATTCAGGTGGCGGGGTGGTGGTGGGGGACAGGGGGAGCGCCAAACTTTGAGGAAGGTACTTTGGGGGGCAGGAATGCTTTTTCTTTTTCTTTTTTTTTAAAGAAATAATCATATCCTTGTGGAACAAAAAATTGAAACTTAGAAATTATGGAAATATAATACTAACGACTAGGACAAATCCTAAAAATTTGATTTTGCATGCTGTGTTCCTAAAACTATGATAAGGATATATGTAAATTATATCTCAAAATTTTTATTTTGACTGAGAAAAAAACTGACGGGGTTGAATAAAATTAAATTTGCCATGGCATTTGCAGAATGAGAAGTTAGATTGAATGCAAAAGCTGACTTTGTCAGCCCTCCAGGAGAAATACAGGCCTAATTCTATACTTCAAGAAATTGAAGTTTATTCAATTCATTAGATGAGCCTCCTCTTCCGGTCAGTTCCAGCATACCTTGATTTTTCCAGAATTTAGAACAGTTTATCTCAAAATGTACGTTCTGATCCTTTGGGTAGATCCTGATATTAATAGTGAGTATGAGCAGAAGTTTGTTTTAAATTAAATAGAGGAAAAATCATCAGAGTACATTATATATAGTATTTCTCAAATAAGTACTGAGACTAATACTTCAATTTGGATTTAGTAAAAAGGCCATGCTCCCACTAAGGCATATAAATTACAGAGTCATAGTTTTTAAAAACATTGGGAAGTTATCACCACAGCAAAAACTAGAAGAACTAAAATTCCAGTAAAGGAAGAGCCCTCCAGTGAGTCGACAACCCTTCCTTATTTTCTTAGAAATAAGCAGTTCTGGTCACAATGGCTTTGCTTTTGGCAAAGGGATTCTACTGGAACAAAGAGAGGCCTGGGGGGGTTTGAAGGTCATAGTTGCCGTCATAACAGACTTGAATTTAAAGAACTCTCTAAAGGATAACATTTGTGGAATGCTGGATTATAAAAGAGATCAGGGAGCTAAATCAGAAAGGCAGAGTAAAATCTATAGGGGGCCTGCCTCATGGCACATGGGGTTAAGTCCCAGCACTATGAAGCTATCACCCACCACCTCAGCATTAGTTTGATCCCTGGCCAGGGGACTGACCCACATGGCACAGCATACCTCTCCTGTCTCCACTGCTGCTCCCCTCAGCAGTGTATTTCAGTAGATTTGCCTCCCCACTATCTTATCCTCTTACCCTCCCCCACTCTGGCCTACACCGCAGCTCTTTTATGCATAAATAAATCAAATAAATCTTTTTTAGAAATATGTGGCCCTATGGAGCTTAACAGATAAATTCATACTAGAAGATCATACTACATCAAACATATAAAAAGTCTCTCCCTCTAGTATTTACCAGAAATTGAACATGATAGAGTGGAAGACAAAGCTCAAAACATATGAAGGACAGAATTTCGGTATGAAAAGAAAGAGAAGAGCCACACTCTCCATCAGAAACCTCATAAAACCATATCCACAAAGGAAGTTGGGCTGGAAAGGCAGAATAAAATCTGTCTACAGTGCTAAAGTGACAAAATCCCAGAGACAATGCCAGCATGAAACACGTGGCTAACATTTGTCCCTCTCAGGACATTTGCCAGATTTTGAAGTTGCATGAGGTAACTTCAAAATCTTTAAAGGGAAGAACTTACTAAATACTCAGCCCACAGTAGTTAAGGGCAGAAGAGTGAAAGAGAAGGCAGCTATAAGTAAACTAAAGAAAGTACAATAAAACTAACTATGGCCCATTGGAAAAGATTAATAAAATTGTTCAGTTCTTAATAAGACTGATCAAGATAAAACAGCAAGTACAGAAATATCAGGAATGTTAAAGGAGACAGCACCACACAACTCAAAGACTCTAAAAAGATAAAAGACTTCAAAGGACAATATCAAAAACGTAAAAAGAATGGGAGAAAATATTTGCAAACCACATAGCTGACAAGGCACATATAAAACATATACATAATTCATAACTCATTAATTAACCCCCCCCAAAAAAACTCAATTAAAATGGACTAAGAGTCTAAATAGACATTTCTCCAAAAAGGTTAAACAAATGACCAATAAGCACATGGAAAGATGCTCATCATTGGCCACTAGAAAGATGCAGATTAAAACCATAATGAGATAGATACTGCTTCACATTCACTTGAGTGTCTAAAATAAGAAAGAAAATAACAAGTGTGGCTGAGGATGTTGAAATCTTGGAACCCTCACACGTAGCTGGTGGGAATGTAAAATCATGCAACTGCTTTGGAAAAGAGTCAGCAAAAACGTTTAGCCAAAATGTTCATAGCCATGTTCTTCTTAATAGCTGAAAGGTGTAAACAACAAAAATGCCCATCATCTGATGAAACAATAAACTAAATGTAGTACGTGATACAATGGAATATTATTCAGCCATAAAAATAAATGTGCTGATAAATGCTTTGACATCAGCAAGTCTTGAAAACATAATACTAGATAAAAGAAGGCAGTCACAAAAGACTACATAGAATATGATCGCATTTATGCAAAATTTTCAGAATGGGAAAATCTGTAGAGATAGAAAGTAGATTCATGTTGTTTATTGCTGGGGGTTGGGGTGACTTAGAGAAAAGTGGGGAAATGACTGCTAATGGGCAACAGGTTTTTTTAAGGATGATGAAAATGTTCTAAAATAGAACATGATGGTTACACAATTCAGTGAGTACACTAAAAATCAATGAATTGTTCACTTTCGATAATTTTTTAAATCATTGTGGGTTAATTGTAGGGTGTGTTGATTACATCTCAACAAAGTGTTTGAACATTGCCTAGTGGATGGTGGAGATGACTTGGAAGGAAGTCGGATCCTTAACTGCCCAAGAGGAGTTATGCATCTCTACTCCCCTGGCATCTATGCACATCAGCCCTATTACTTTAACAGACTTATATAAACAGCCACGAAGTTTTTGGTTAAAAGAGCTTGGCCTTAGCCCCACTGATTCAGAATTTGTCCTGTAATGTAAAATTGGAGAGATCTCATTCCCACACATAGGATGAACATTCTGATGCTCAAGACAACCAAGCATTAAAAATGTTTGTGCAGGAAAACCATAGTTTATCTGTGCAGAACATCTTGAAGAATGTTGAATTGTCCCCAAGTTGATAGAGGCAAACTTGCTTATCAGTTTGAGTTCTCACATTGGCTAGCATAAGAATTATTGTTATGAATTTTAGTATGCATCATATTATCACATTTTATATGTTTTTAAAATGCTTGAAGCTGTGCTGATTTATGTGTTTTGATAGATGGGCTTAATCCATTTATATTTAGTTTAATCACTGAAGTGACTTCTACCAAATTTCTTTTTGTTACTTTTTCCCCCTATCTTTTCCTGCCTTCTATCAGATTTTAAAGATTCCTTCCTATCCCTCACTCCCACTTGTTTGGTCAGCTCTAAGTTACATTTCTATCCTTTTAGTAGCTACCTTAAATTTTTTTCCTAGCAGAGTCAAAAGACACTATTTCTGTTCTAATTGTACCCGCTTACCCACCCTCAAATCCCAATTGTCTTAGTGCTCATTTTTTTTACCACTTTTTTAATTTTATAAAAGGTTTTTTGTTTGTTTGCAATCCATAGTTTATTACGGGTACTTATTTTTTAAGAACACAATTGAATCCATTCTCGAGCATCTCTTTTTTTAAGACTTAAAATGAGTTCTAGTGCTGGCTGACACACAACAGGTCCTCAATAAATGGAAACCGCCATATCCACCTTCCAAAATAACAGCTGTTCATCTTTTAATGCTGGCTATTTAGTGCTCAGCCAGCACGGATTCCTCTGGGTTGGATCCATTTCAGGGACAGTTGTCAATGGCTGGTCTCTCTTCGTGTTATTGTGTGTACTGTAGTTGACTGTGTAGCACGCTAAACGGCACAGGATTAAATGTTCTTATTTCTGGGCTGTGAAGTGTTGAAATGGATCAGGAAATGAAGGCAGAATGTCCATCCTTTGGGAACAGAATCGTTCGGTCTGTATTGCGGCCACTCTTGGCTGACGGTTGGAATGCAGCTGTTAAGGCAGCTGTTTCACTGTTTGCCCAGCTTGAAAGGACACTGCCAAGTGGCAAATATTTTTCATAACAACATTTTGCTTTTGCTAAGAACAACAGTGCATTTTACAGAGCTCCAGCAATATGCCAAACACGGCAGATTTATTACTCAGCAGGTTCGCAGCCTCCACTGAACATGGATGCTCATTTCCATTTCCAGTATTTATAAAGAGTAAGTAGGCTCCCAAAGGAAGTCTCTATACAAAATATCTCCACAGTTTGTTGAAACAGTAACAGATGACTTGAGGAACTGAACTCTCTGAAAGGAATGAAAATCTGGAAACATTAAAGAAAGAGGAAGGCTTACGTATTTTAAACCTCTCTAAATATGACCTAAGAGTGACTATTTCTACCTGTCTGGTACAGGTGAGGGTTTCAGAGCAACAGTGAGAACCAACCTCCGAGCCAGTGGCTGCACACACAGCCAAACTGATGGCTGGAGGTGAAGCTCTCTAGACTCCACCCACTGAGGTGGGGATGATGGGTAATAGGTCTGAGCCGAGGCTTCTGGCTTCCTCCCGGCTGGTGAGGGAAGTGTTCATGGAGAAGCCCCCAGCTTGTAGTACATTCGGTTTGGACCTCTGAACAGATGCTGTCTGGGGAAGTACAGATGGCCGATGGCCGCATGCCAGCCTCTGAATTCCCTCTGGCCTCCCTCCCTCCTCTCCCTGTGTAAATAAATTCCCTGTTGTTTCACAGGTGTGTGTGTCTGCTTTGGGATCCTGTCCTGCCTTTATAAACACGTGGGTGAGGGCCCATCAAATGGGTCCCCCCTGTTCTCCCTCCTTTGCTCTGTTTCTAGGGTAGAAATCCCTGGCAATTCATGGGCTCAGAACTTATGGATCATGCAGTTAATCTATGTTGTTAATTAGAATATTGACACTAAGTACTTAGCAAACAGGTTGAATGTGGCAGGCTGTAAACTGGGTGGAGAGGCGAGGTGATATTATTTTATTTTATGGTGAAGACATTATGCCAAATATAAATATTCAAAATTTAAAATACCCATTCCAATTCATAAATAGGATTTTCTTTCAAAATGGGTCAAGATTACATCAGATAATGCTCCCACCCTCAGAATATTCTCCCTAGTTAGAAGCTCATGCCTCCAAAAGGCTGATGGCAAAATACTCCAGGTGTGTAGAGGGATCCTGTACACACACAACTGTAATTAGCTCCAGTTGAAGTGAAATTACAAGTTAGTGATAACCACCATTCAGAGAATTTCGTGAGTAATGCCCACAAGTCTTTATGAAGAAGGCTACCAAGGTCAGGAAGAAGGATATATTCTCACTTAAAAAAACAAACGCCACTATAGACAAAACTGCAGTAGAGAAATTTCTTAATGTCTGGGCTGAACAAAGATATGGTTAGAGGAGATTCTAACCTGTGTTTTTTCTACTGTTCACTAAGTGGTAATTAAATCATAAACAACCACCATGGAGTGTGGCTGTTTCCTCACATTGTTCAAGTTCCACAAAGTTGACATGATTTTTTGGACAAAATCCCACACACTAGGTAATGGTCACTGAGGAAGTCAGCCATGAACTTTGTGCTCTTTCTTTTCAGGGCTACAAAAAGACAATAATTGCAAACCATGGATGAAATTTACAAGATTGCTTCCACAGAAAGGATCCAACTGTTGGAAAAAGAACTGGCTGTGCAGTTGACTGAACTGAAGTCTGAAATAGAAGAACAGGGGATTTTTCAGGGAACAGCTCAGGGAGTTTACAGGTAAATAGTGGGAGTGTGCAGGCAAGGTCTTCCCCGGCTTTCATCCCCGCTCTCACTAGACTGTCTCCATCAGTGTTACCACTTGGACAATTGGCATTATCTAAAGCTCAGACTCGACCGCTGCTCCTAAGGTTCTCCTATATTCTAGAATTATCAGAGCATTTAGAGGCAATGTTCTACCAGAGAAAATGGAAAAGTGTGCTTACATTTCATGAATACAATTGTCTTCAAGTCTGGAAACTCGTATACAAATAATACTCAATGAAAAGAGATAGCGTATTGAAAACTATTACAGACCATGCACAGATTAAATGTTAATGTTGTTATAACTAACAATAATATTTTCGCTGAATTTGGCCTTGATTTTGATGGGGTATTTCACAACAATTAATGCTAGGTCTTTGGTAATGTAAAGTATTCCATTAAGCAGCTCTTCTTTATTTAGTTCTTTTGGACAAACAGTGTAGCCAGATCAGCCCCTAAGTGCCAATAGCAAATATCCCTTGCACACCCCTCTGTTTTGTTACAGCCACAAAAGAGCAAGAGGAATTATTAGAGGACCCTGTTCAATTGAACAGCAAAGTAAACTCAGTGTGCGTGATGAGGGCTAGTAAGGGAAGATGAGAAGCAGCAGTAATGGGTGCATTAGCATTTACTGTGTTTTATAAGTTTGGTATTTAAAGCACTTGAGTATACAAAGCAGATTTCATGATGAAGTAGAAAGGTAATTGAACCATGCATGTCATAATTTCTCTCAACTTTGGTTGATTTGTTTGAAAAACAAGATTAAAAATAAGTACCTTGCCAGCCTTATAAGGACCATGTTATAGCGTATTGAAAACTATTACAGACCATGCACAGATTAAATGTTAATGTTGTTATAACTAAAGTCAGAGCAAGCGGCTCCCCAGCTCCCCAAGCTACACTGCTATAAGAAAGGCTTCTTGAAGTGCTTTTTAGGACACAGTGATGGAAAATCTCTGCATAGCTGATTTCTCTAATCCCCCAAACCACCAAAAACTACATCTGGAAGGTCTAATTACTCCAATAAATACTTTTGCCAGCTGTTGTAGTAGGTTCTGGAGACAAAGAAAAATGGAAAATGTCTGCTCCTGATAATCAATTTAGCATTGTCATTTCCCACTAAACCGAAAAAATTATTGAGAACTAAAGGATTACCTTGTGCTTGTCTGGGTTTATTTTTTTGCTTGCTTGCTTTATAAAGTTTTCTTCCTCATTTTACCTCAAAAGCCCAGGTCTTTGAGAGGGTTAAGAGTTTCAGTACTGCTTGTTGAGTGGAAAAAAAAAATGAGTTAATGTTTGTTAAATAAACAGTGTTTATTTCCAAACAAACAGTGATCTCTTTATGGGTTGATGTACATCAGACTCTTAGAGCCTTCAGAGACACTTCCAGTTAGTTGAGAGGAAAGACATGAGCTGAGCAAGTAAGCCCAGACCCTGCCTAGCCTCCCCAGACAACAGGACAGTAAAGAAATGGGTGATTCTGGTTCCCCGACTTCCTGATTAATAGCTCGGCCCCTTTTGAGCTGCTTCCTATGTCTTCTCCTCCATGAAGCCAAGCAGAATTCGGGTACCCAGTAATCACAGAAAGGATACATTTGCTTTATCAATGTTTTTACTCTTAAGCACTTTCAGAGCCTGCCTCATTTTTTAAAAATTTCTTTTTCAACAAAACAACAGTGCGAGGAGATAAGAAGGCGTTATCTTCAGCTGCAGACAGTAATTGCTCAGGGATGGCCCAGAGGGCTGTAGGCATGCACGGCTGAGGCCCTCCTGGCTGTAGGCCTGCTGCCCTTTTTCCAGGACCACTGCCTCCAGGGCCTTGGGGTGGAGGGACTGCTGGCAAAAGGGTGCAAACTAACAGTCTGTTTTCATCATCCCTTAAGACTTATCCATGGGGACTGATATGCTCATGTGAACAACATTAACCTACATGTTACCACCTGTACTCCTCCTCAGATCTCTAGGTGACTTCCTACTGTTACAGGGCAGGGAGCGGAGCACCCAGAACCCCCAAGTTTGCCCTTTTTGAATGGGTTTTGCCATTTGCCGCATTAAGACAAACACATAAAACCTTTAATGGAAAGGAACTTTAATACAACTAGGGTATAGTAAAGAAAGAACAAAGAATATAGTTACTAAGTTAAGCATCCAAAGTTACCCATCTCCTTGAGGGTAAAAGTTTAGTTAAATAGGATTGGCCTAAAGCAAGGCCTAAAAACCTGCTACACATTTAAAGGAACTTTCAGTAGAGACTTATAGAAAAGGGTTAGAAAGAGTTAGATAAATTTGGGAGGAAAAGAGCAAAATTAAAATTAAGAGGACAGCTGTCATAGTTAACTTCCCCACGGGTCTCTCACCTACATTTGTTCCAACCAGTCCGAGACCAAAAAGCAAGCACAGTTTCTTCACATGTCCCTCTGCTCCACGTGCCTCCTCCAGGTCTCCTTGCTGTTCTCCATCTTCCTTTTTCTTTCTTCTCTCCTCTCTTCAGAAATCTCCTTTTCCTCCTCAGCTCCACCCACTTAGGGCGGAACCAGGATTTTGGAACTTCCGCTTTTCCTGGGACCACCCTGTTACACTACTTGTGTTCCAGAATGACCGTGCAATGTCTGCAAAGTCCCACTTTGAGGAAGTGGCCTCTACAGCAGGGTTGCTATCTCTGATGCTCCCAAAGTTTAGGGTTATAGCTGACGCCAAATCAAGAGCTGTCCTCCTCCTGACTGTGGGTCAACACCTTGGCGTGGGGTATTGCTGGTGCCTCCTGTGTCAGAGCCCACGGTGCAAACAGCGCCCTTGTCGCAGGTACAGGAGGCTTAAGCAGGTACCGCTGCTGGGTTTTTCCTAGGGGTAAATAATTTTTCTGAAGCAGAAACTTTGGTTAACTTTTTTTTCCATAGTATCTCATTTTTGACATTTAAAAGTCACTTTCACCCTCTGATATTTGAGCAAAAACAAAAGTAAACATTTTATTTAAATGATAAGATTTTATTTAAATGATAAGATAAGATGTGTCAGTTAACTTGAGATCAAAGTCTGATAGGCACAGTACTTGTTAGCCAGAAGGCTATGGGAATACAGATGGGGAACATAAAAATTCTCACCATTATGCCTCTTCCTGTACTCTGGAGCTGGAGGACAGAGGGGAATTTTGGGTAAAAGGAAAGATCATGACAATGTGGGGAAGAGAGGAAAAGTTGTCCAGAGACATATCTAGCAAAAACAAAGAATACATAAGAGCCCTCAGAAAACAGAAGCTTGTGGCTGTGCCATGCCCCCAACAATCCAGTATAATGTTATACATGTTTATTTAGAAACGAACAGATTTGAAGGGGTACAGATGAAACAGGGACTATTTGTAATAGGGTTTATTATAACTTCTGTAATGACAACTTCTATTGCATGAAACTTTCTGCAGCTCTGTTCGAATACCAAAGGATATTTCTTACTTTAGAAGAGAAAGAGAGCTGGCATTAAAGCACACTTTACAGGTGAGTAGGGAACAACAAATTAGATCTTTGTAACTCTTAGAAATGTCTGGCAAGAATTTATTCTTGCAAACAAACATTTGATATTATTGACAGTGCTTATGAGAACAAAATAACCCAACATTCAGTTTAGTGCTGAGTCACAACTGATTTTTCTCATGGTTTCAATTTTGCAGTTCTTGACTTGTGATATTAAATTTTTTATTTGGGGGCTTTGGTATCACATCATCATGAGTTGTATAAAAACTCTCATAGAGTATGTCATTTTTCTGTCATAATGATTGTATTTCCTTATTTCCTTTGCTTGGTTGTCCTCGGATCCAGGTGGCAGAGCCACAGCCCCTTGTCATTCAAGCAGACGTCATGCAGAGGGAGCTAGAGAGCTGCCTAAGAAGAGAGTACACGCAGGAAAATTTACCTTTGCTTCTGTTGCAGGTAAGCGTCGCTTTGCAAATTGAAAAGCAGATTTGGACTTTATAGAAATAGCTGAGCAAAGTTGGCTTTCTGGTATACCCTCTGGCCGGAATGAGATTTTCTGTACATATATAGTTTGCAGTACTTGGTATGGTAAATTCTGTTCTTTGTTTTAGAGACCCGCTCCATAGTTCAGTTTAGTTACAGTCAGTCACTAACCAACTGAAGTTTCTATTAATTACTCCCTGTGCTGGTGTGATGAGACAGTACAACACTAAGTCTCTGTCCTCAGAAGCTTTTGGCTGACTTAAGAGAAGGCATTTCTGGAACTCTTTTAAGAAAATAATTCATAAAGATAATTATTGTATCAAAATAATAAAAGGGCTTTTTGGCAAATAAGACTCATATTAAATAACTAATAATTAAATAAGACACATATATTGAATAACTTCATATTGTTTCGTAAATGAGTGAGGCTCTGTTGTTTTGTCTTTTGCTCTCAGTACTTCATTTTGTATAGTTTCTATGTCTGTGTAACAGTTTGGCTTGTGAACCTTTTTGTTCTGTACTGTCACTCCCAACCAAGGAACTTTTCACTTCATGCATTGTATTTCTAGAAGTTCTATTTGATTATTTTGATAGTTTTCATTTCTCTCATATTCACAATTGTCTTTCAATTCTTGAACGGCTGCGCACATTAGTAATGATACTAGCTCTTCTTTTAAAGTCTTTGTTTGAAAACAAAGAAACAGATAAAACTAACCCAAAAATAAATTCTAGAAATATGGCTGCAAGAATTGAGTTACCAGAGGGGTAGGGGATGGAGAAAAGGGGAGAGGGAAAGCCAGTGGCTCATTACTTAAGTGTGACCCCCTCCGTCGTCTCCATTGAACACCTCAGGACCCTTCTGATTGGAACCAGAGCATTTCCTAGCCCTGCATGAACTTAGAGGACTACTCAGTTAACAGTTCTCTTGTCGGTGACTCTGCACAGGCTCCTGGAGTTTCACCCTTTGCGTGTGTCTGCGAGGCATTCAGAGGATCCCTGTGCAGGTTTCTGGAGCCCTTTCCCTGCATCCTCCTTGCCAATGCTCTGCTCTGCAAACACCAGCTGACTAACTTCCCAAACTTCAGTTTCTCTCTCTTTAAGAGAGCGAGATGATCGTTCTTTGCTTAGGATTCCGCCTCCCACGCCGTGATTCAGAAACTTTGTTGGTTAGGCAGGGTGATTATGGGGCTCATTTCATGAGTGTACCTTTTCCCAAGGACCACAGTCCTACGCTGCCTGTTGTCCCATGTCAGAAAGCAGTTGTTTTGTGTATTTTGTTCTATTTTCTGATGGGAGGATAAGTCTGGTCCTACTTATTCTATCATAGCCAGTATTAGCCCTAAGCATCAGAAATAAAATATTTAAGGAGTTAGCTTATTTAACTATTTTGACGTATAAATAGAAATTCTTGCTTGTAACATGCTTTGTATTTTAGACTCCAATCTGTTTGGTTGGCAACAGATTACATAGATTTAGAAATGCTTACTTTCTTCATTTAAATTTGAGTGATATATTGAGCCAGGTTCTTAATATTATGGTTCTCATATAGAAAAAAATATACTTTTGCAACAATCAGATACTGATTTCCCTGTTCTTAGTGTTCTCAATACTAAATTCAAACTTTCCATTATAGTTCTCCTCTAACTGTTAATTATTATTGCTGTTGTTGTTAAAGTATTATACAGAGAGAATTACCCAGCTGGTCCAGAGTAAATATTTACACATGCTTAGGTGGAAGAGATTTTGCCAGCACAGTAAGATCATGGAGCAACTTTATCCTCTTTACAAGGTAGGAAACCCATGAACATAAACTCTGGTCTGTTTTTCATAATGAATCAAAATGACTGATAGGTTTGTCGATACACTACATTATCATAAACATCATGCCTTTACATTAGCTATCTAGACTTATTCACCCTACTTAATTGCAAGTTTGTACCCCTTGACTAGTATCTCCCCACCCCCTTCCCATAATCCCCTGGTAACCACCATTCTATGTTCTCCTTCTATGAGTTGAACTTTTTTTTAATGATTCCACATATAAGTGATATCATAAGATCATGCAGCATTTGTCTTTCTCTGTCTGGCACAGCTCACTTAGCATAATGTCCTCCAGATGCATCCATGTTTTTGTACATGTCAGAATTTTCTTTCTCATAGATGATCATATTCCATTTGTATGTATTATTGATACATGTGTATAGTGATATGTATGTATGTATATAGCAGGTAAGATATCTATATCTATGTCTGTCTGTCTGCATACCTACTTACCTATCTATCCTCTATTTTTCTATCTCATTCATACTCTTTACCTTTCATCCATCAACAGACTCTTAGGTTGTTTCCTTGACTATAAATAAATGTTACAATACATATGGGAATACAGATATCTCTTCTAGATACTGATTTCATTTCCTTTGAATATATCCCCAAAAGTGGAATTAGTGGATCATATGGTAGTTTTATTTTTAATTTTGGGACGAATCTCCATACTATTTTCCATAATGGCTCCATCAATTTATATTCCCACCAACAGTATATAGCTTGGCAAAAAAATTTAAGTCTTTGCTAAAGATGGTAAAGGAACTAACAGGAACTAACCTACTTGCCTGTCGTGCCTGTCGTGCTTGTGACAGAAGATAATGGTACCTATTTTTAGGAATAGGATTTGAGGAAGGTTTGTGTGATAGAAATGCACTTTTCTTCATAGCTTTGGCCTCCTTTGCTATAGGTAAAAAGCTGAGACACTGACTCCTGCTACCAAACATCCTCATGCCCTAACTTTGCTGGTTTCTCTCTTCCAAAGTCCTAAGAATGTGATAGGTGCCTTGTTGAATTCAGAATATGGAAGAATTCTGATCTTCCAAGAGCCCTTTATTTGGTCTCCAAACAGCATTCCTCTCTATGCTTGGAAACAAATGACTAAGATAATAAGACTTGCAAATAGCCAAGCTCTGTCTTTGCATCTCTCTTAAATAGAAACAAGTTGCCTACATTATGCAGGAGTACAATGACGCCCTTCAGAGAGCTGAAAGATTGTCTGTTGCTCGAGAAAACTTCCTTATGGGAAAAAACAGTCCTCCTAACTTAGTGACACAGGAAGACCTGACTATTTACACAAAATGGTTGGTGTGTCACCTGCACTCACTCAGGACTATTCATCGTTATCTGCAGGTATGTGAAGTGTGTTACTTGATAACACAGCACCCTCCCCAATGGTCAACACGTTGCTTCCTCACACCTGTTGCCCAGTTTAGATTGTCAGTTTCTGTATTTCATCTACCCCACAAATGACAGGAAAATAACACGTCACTGTTTTCTTTTGGAACCTTGCTCTAATAAATCACTTTATTAAGTTAGCTTTCTGAAAGTTGCTTCTGTACTATTTCACATCACTCTAAGTTCTAGATTTCATGTTCAGGATGCTTTTGAATATAGGTCCACTTTTTTATTGCACAGTATCTCTTGAGGGTCTGATCTATGCCAGGTACGTGTCCTGGGCCTACAGCAGCCAAAGGTCTGGTCCTTGCAGAATAGTAACTGGGCCCGAATCTAGGAGGAAAAGGGGCAAATACAATAGCCCCCATTGAAACTGAAATGCAGTTTGATAAGAAGAAAAGACTGAGTGTAAGTACAGGGTCAAGAGTCATAGAGGTGTGGCCCTAACCCAGGCTAGAGACCCCAGAAAGGAGGGACAGGATCCATTTTAGAAAGATTGTTGTTTTGCCAAAGTCTGTTCCTGCTCCTCTACTCCTATCTCAATGACAACCTCACACACAGAGTGGATTATGGCTCCATCCCAGGAGTGACCCAAACCAGAAACCTGGCTGTCATTTTTGTTTCATCTCTTCCCTAAGTCTGTCAAAATGGGGTGCACCTCTGATACTGCTCTTCCCAGTCACATGATATAACAATGTCTGGGTTCCCTGCTAACCTGTGAACTCGCCAAGGTTAGTGCATGGCTCACTCATCTTTGCATCCCTAGCACCTCACACAGCATCTTGTCCATTGTGGGTGCTTGATCAATGTATACCTGCCCCTAGGTAAAGGTCACTGAGACATGGTGACAGTTCCAGGTCTCCCAGCTGCAGATGTAGCTTCTGGTGAGTGGACGCACTCCTGAGACCAACATCTATCTCTTTCCTTACTCGATCAAACAAAGACTTCTTCCTGAATTTACATCTGGAAGCTTCTATGAGAATTGAGTTGACAGACACCTTTTGGCCATGTCCTTCCTCAGGCGCTCCAGTATCTGCCCATTTCCAAAGTGCTGAGTGTAACTGTTGACGAAGCCCCTGAGGCTGGTCAGAAAAATGAGAAGGTCTATGTTGAAGGCATTGACCCTGACATACAGGAATCTGCACCTCCAGGCTCTCCAGATGCCAGCACCTCAGGTAAGAAATTAGCCTTCATTCTCCAAGGATAGCATAGAGAAAAGAAAATTAGGATTTTGTGTGTGTACTGTCTTGTACGTGATCTTGCTTGAAATGTTTTATACACCAAAATGTTAAATCCTTTAAATAAACAAGCATCAATATTTTATGATGGGGAAACAATAACAAATACTTCTCTTAGAAATTGTTATCACTATTGTTTTAAATGGAAAATTAGGAGAGGAAAAAAGCAGTGAACTTGAGTTTGGATGTACTGAGTTCTAGACCTGTTCCTGTTGTGGTCTCAGTGTGAACTGTCATGTTTACATCATCCCATCTCCTTGGTGTTCAGTTTACTCATCTCCAAAATAAACCTTTCATATTAAATTATGTCTAAGGTCCTGTCCAGTTTTAACATTACATGATTTGAGGAGACTTTCCTCGTCTGAATCAATATGACCGTCTTTCTGCCCTTAGTTATAGATGATTAAGATCAGCTTTTCACTCTGAGTGACATATTTACATGGGGTCTGTACAGGGTGTACCTGGAGAGGCAGTGAACCCACCAGAGAAGAGTGGGTGTCTAGAGTGGGTCCTTAATGATGTGCAGGAATAAGCCAGGTGAAAGCACTCAGCTGTTCTGATTAGTTGATTAATTTATAAATCATTCTCTTTATTTACCACAAAGGACTATAAATAGTTCTGCTCCCACTAAATCAGTCCCTGAAGGGTCTGTTGATTTTCTCTCGCAGCTGTGAGAAGCTGAGGGGTTCTTGCTCCTCTCCCAGGAAACCAGCACCCAGGATTTGCCAGATAGAGCTGCTGAGGGATGTTTAAAGTGATGTTGAAGGCCGAGTGTGGTGCAGTTTGTAAACTGCCCAAGAAGGTTGGGTCAGGAACAGGCTCAGCTCCCCGTCAACAGAGGAGGCCCTGCCTCTGGTTATCTCAAAGGAGTCTCTGCTTCCTCCCCCAACTGGTGATCAATGATCTTAATACTCCTGACTTGAACTTTTTTCAGGGTCGGTGAGAACAGAAGCTCCTTTTGTCCTGCCCCAACACACGACAGAAACAGAAGACCTGAAACCTCAGCTGAGGCTCCTGCTCTCCCATTTCAATATCCCCTACGACATGGAGGAGCTAGTGGGTGCTGCTAAGGAAATGGAACTTTTTTCCTTGGTACTTGATGGACTCTATCTTAACATGTGGTGTGTGTGTGTGTGCGTGTGTGTGTGCTGATAAAAAAAAATCGTTTGCCCCAAAGTTGGACATTTGTACTGCCACAATTGTGTTAAATAGATTAGTAGAAGTGAGATTTAGATTAGCAGTTGAACTTCCTCTCTATGTGAGTAATACCCAGCCCTGAGGGATTGTAGGCTTTTATTTTCCTTCAGAATTTAGAGAAAGTATATAGGTTATAGTTCATAATAAATGATGCAAATGTAGCCAAGATTCTGCAGATCTGTGTGGCAGTTTTCGAGTGTCTGAAGGCGCTCGATTCTCAGAAAGTGCTGCAGTGTCTCTCCTATTGGCAGGATGCTTTTTATTCATCACAGTGTATGCTGTACAGTGACGTTTAAGTTCACACAGTTTGCTCTCTTCAAACACAGTGATGTGCTTCCCGAAAGATAACTCCTGTTCTCAGAAGTCGTGATAAAACATGTTCCAAGGGGACGAATAGAATCATGGGTAGAAAACTTTAGATTTATTATAGCAAAGTTCATAGCCAGATTTACAACAATAAGGACGTATTTCTAGCTCTAGGTGTATAATAGCTGCTAGCACATATTCTCACTAGGTCAAAGTAATAACCTGACTGGCCCTAAAAGGGAAAAATAAAACTTGAATGTTTCTGAATACTCTTCCTGTGAGGAGCCTCTGCTTGCTCTGTCACCATTGACCTTGACCTTGAGGTTTTACTTCCAGGAGTATTTATTCCAGCATTCTTTAACCAGAATTATTTCTACGAATGTACTATGTAGCACAGGCTCTTTTTTTTTTTTTTAAGATTTATTCATTTATATATACAAGAACTGGGGTACAGGTCAGAGGTATGGGGTGTGAGAAAAGTCACCAGAGACAGAGTGGAGCACAGGACAGGCAGATAAACTAAAACACACTGCTGAGGGGAGCAGCTGGTGAGACAGGAGAGGTCTGCTGCGCCATGTGGGTCACTCCCTGGCCAGGGATCGAACTCGTGCTGCAGTGGCTGCAGATGCTTCATAGTGCATCACTTAACCTGTTGCACCACCAGGGAGGCCCTGTAGCACAGGCTCTTGAGGTCACTGGAGTGATGGTGTCCTGTGGGCTCTGGTTTCTCTGAAGGGGATGATGTTTACATTTTGCCTGCCTTTCCCTATCACCAGCAGTGGCAGAATTCTCCTAGGCGAGTCTCAGTAACCCTCATTATCACCAAGTGGCATGACAGGCAAAAGACAGAATCAGAATCAGATGATGTTTAAGCAGGGTCAAGACAAATAATAATAAATTATAACAGCAGACGCTCAGTGATAACAAAAGAACATGTAACTGTCTAAACACTCTCACAGAGCAGCATTCTTCCCAAAGAATAGCTTATCTTTTTTTCTTTTCTTTTTTTTTAGGATTTATTTATTTATGCATACAAGAACTGGGGTACAGGCCAGAGGTGTGGGAGGTGAGAGGATTCACCAGAGGCAGAGTGGGGAGCAGAACAGGCAGACTGACCGAAACACACTGCTGAGGGGAGCAGCGGGCGAGGCAGGAGAGGTCCGCTGTGCCATGTGGGTTCCCTCCCTGGCTGGGCATCCAACTCACGCTGCTATGTCACTGATGCCTCACAGAGCAGCACTCAACCCGCTGTGCCACCAGGGAGGCCCTGAAACACTCACTTTGAAATTGTGTTTAATTTAACTAATTTATATTTAAATGTTTAATAGCCACATGTGGATAGGCGCAATGGTCATAGAAAGTACAGTCTGAAAGATACCAGCATTCACTGAAAGAATCAACCCTGAGATTCACAGACTCATTCATTCCTTCCAGAAACTTTTGTTGAGGTTCTAGTGTATGCCAGCACTATGGTAGACTCTGTGTGTGTGTGTGTGTGTAATAAAGTCTGTGTAACATAAGACTTATGATTTTAACCACTGCTAACTATACAATTCTAGGACATTAGGTATATTCACACTGTTGTGCAACTACCACTATGTGGTAGGTTCTTGAGATCCATAATCTGTGCCTTTAAGAGGCTCAGCAAGTAGTGAGGAAATCGTGACTCAGCAGGGCCAGTGTAAGGATGACTGTGCTCCCGCAGACTCAGTAGGCCCGGATGGGCTCTGGAGAACGAAGCAGGAAGGTCTCAGCATTTTGCAGTAGGAAATTATGTCAGAGAAATCACTGCTAGCCTCGATCTGAAATGAGACATGAAAGGGTTGACTGAGGTACCTGACGGGTTTTAACAGGTCCTACAGTCTGGACCCTTCTCTCCAGCAACATTTTGGTTAGACTGCTGGGAGTAGGGTTTATCTAATCCCAGATGTCCAGTTTACAGGGTGGCCAGAAAAAGTGAACGCATCTCCAAAGCAGAGAGCTTACTTCCCATTTAGGATCCAAGTCAAAATACATAAGAATGAATATATTACCTGTATTGCCAATCTTTGGAGAGATGTCTGGAGCATGTAACGCATATGCATACACACACACACACAGAGTATGGTAATAAGCTGAGACCATGTGCCTCACAGCTGTATACTTTTATGGTCCTGCTACTATCAGAGACAAGTTTCATGAATTAATTTGAATCAAAGACTATTTCAAAGGCTGCTTTTGATATTGCCTACAATGTGAGACTTTTTTTTTTCTGGGCTGCACTTCACTCCTTTAATTCTGTTTAGGTCTCCCAAAAATTTCAAAGCATCTTCATGGAGCAACAGAGAATGCAAACATTTCCAGACTATGATGCTGGGGTAGCTAAAGCCGCGAGCTGGGGCTTAGCAGCGTCTTGTATGGCCTTGAAAAAGAGAGCCAACTGGATGTCCTTCATAAAGGTAGGTAACCTGTGGGGACAGGCCCCTGACAGCGATGCCGCAGGATGTCACATACTCCCCTCGAGGCAGGCAGGGCAGCCTGACAGTACCAGCTCCATCAGGTCCCTCTTGTCCCCTCCCCTCAGTGCCCTCAGCAAACCACCCTGGGGACCGTGTGCAGGTGCCTGCTGCTCTCAGAAAGTCAGGGTAGAGAACCTGGCCTTTGGCCTCAGCAACATCCAGCTCCTTCCTACCTTGGGCCCAGGAAGTTCACCACACCGATCTACCTTCTCTGAAGTTCCCCACACTCTTGCACCCCTTTCTATCAGGTCAAAACCCACTCTGCATTATTAGTGATGTTGGCTACTTGAGGAGAAAAAAGAATAACGCGCAAAGGTGTATCTGAGTTTTGTAACTCCAGGTTTTTAATAAAAAACTATTTATTGCATACGTACCATACGTACATACAATGCATGCAATAAACTACTTAATGCATACATACATGTGTCCGGCAAGGTTCTTGGTGCTGGAGATGAATGATTCACAAACAATGTACAACTAAGCAGATAAACAAGATGATTTGGGAAGAGGCAAGTATAGTTAATTCTTGTTATTTGTGGTATATAGTCTATGAAGTTGCCATGAACACAGAACTAACAAATACTGAACCATTACTCCTGGGGGAAATACAGGGTTAGGCTCACCAACTAATTAGGTTCACCAACTAATTAATACAGAATGACACTTTATGTACTACGTGGCCGCTTCATTAATGTCAAACTTGCAGCCAATAGCGCAAGTCACATTGGCATTACTGGCCACACATATTTCCTCTATCAGACATGTCATAGCCTCTTGTACCCAACACAGCAGGATTACCCTGGGCACCATTTTTAACAATGAAATTGCCAACAGAAAGTGCAAACATGAAAACGTGGCGCTAAATAGGCCACAAAAGGGATACTTATTTATAGCATGAGAGCAGAAATGACTCTCCATCACCCTGTTGATTTTAGCTGGGAATGTGAAATTGGGGGATTCAGATTTTTTACTGTTCTGTATATGTCTGTGAATGGCCAGGAAGGCACCACCAAAACTGCTTTTGGGGTTACAAAAAAAAATGTTAGTGCCAGGCAAAATTGCAAATCACAAAATCCATGAACAATGAGGATCAGCTGTTCTATGACTTGAGCGTTAAAGATGGACAGAGGGAAAGGATCAGCCAGCTACAGCTTGGGCAAACAGGTGTTCATTGTAAGGGACGCCAGACTTTCTGTTTGCCATTGCTGCACTTGCCATGCAAGTATAGCTCTCAGGGAGGTAGTTGGATACAACAGACTGGAGCTTAGAGCTGAAATATAAGCCTGAAATATAAGTATGTTGGAGTCTATAGAGCAATAGAACTAATTTTCAAATGTAATTTGTAATGCGTTTGTGTCCTCCTGGATGGAACTACTGCATCTCACAGGTTAGGCACTAGCAGGAACTCCTTCCATGCATCTCTGAACCCATGCAGACCCTTTCCAAGACTTCACATGTTCTAGTAATTTCTCTAGTATGGAGGCCCATTTCAGAAGGTCCTTGAAAAGCTTGGCTTGTAACTTTTATTGAGAACCATTCTGTTCTGTTGTAACCTTGTGTGACTGTGTTTGTCCACTAGATTAAGCCCAAATATGATCCTTGGCAAAAAAAGCTTTTGACAAAACTAAAAGAACAGAGAAGAATAGATGCATTAATGCAACTCCAAGCTAAGTTTTTGAAGGTAAGAAAATAACTATGTTTCTTTGTAGATAAAATTCTTGCTAAATCCTCAGAAAATTCACTTTTGTTTCCCTTTCTAAAAATGTTTGGGCCTCCCTGGTGGCGCAAGAGGGTAAGCACCGCACTATGAAGCATCACCATCTTTTGTGTCCAGAACTCTTCCCACCTGGCAAACTGGAACTCTGTACTCATGAGACAATAGCTTCTCACTTCTCTCTCCGTTGAACCCCTGTCAGCCACTATTCTGCTTCCTGTTGCTATGAGTTTGAGTACTCTAGGTGAGCTTATTTCACCCACCATAATGTCCTCAAGGTTAATTCACATTACAGATGTGTCCACCCCATTTTGTTAATCTGTTCATTTGTTGATGGCTATTTGGGTTTCTTTTACCTTATGGCTATTGTGAATAAGCCAGTATGAACATGGGTATAGAAATATCTCTTTGATCCTGCTTTCAATTCTTTTATAAAAAGATTTATTTATTTATGCATACAAGAACTGGAGTACAGGCCAGAGGTATGGAGGTGAGAGGATTCACCAGAGACAAGTGGTACAGAACAGGTGGATCTACTGAAATATACTGCTGAGAAGAGCAGTGGGCGAGACAGGAGAGGTCTGCTGTGCCATGTGGGTCAGTTCCCTGGCTGGGGATTGAGCTTGTGCTGCAGTGGCTGCCAATAGCTTCAAAGTGCTGAGATTTAACCCCTTGAGCCACCAGGGAGGCCCCTGCTTTCAATTCTTTTTGGATAAATACCCAGAACTAGAATCACTGCACCATAAAGTAATTCTGTTTTTAATTTTTTTTTAAGGAAGCCCCATAATAGTTTTCACAGCAGTTGTACCATTTTAAAATTCCACCAATTGGACACAAGGGTTTCAATTTCTCACTAAAACCTGCTAGTTTTTTTTCTTATCTTTTCTTTTTTATACTAACAATCTCAGTCAGTTTGAAATGATATTATGGTTTTGCTTTGCATTTCTCTGATGTGTAGTGATTTTGAGCATCTTTTCATGTTTGCCGGTCATTTAAATATATCATATTTGAAGAAATGTCTATTGAAGTCCTATGCCAGTTTTTTAATTGTTGATTTTTTTTCTTTTGCTGTTGGGGTTCTTTATACAAACCAGATATTAACCCTTTATCAGACATATAATTCACAAATATTTTCTCCCATTCTGTCACTTCACTTTTCACTCTGATAGTCGTGTCCTTTGATATACAGACATTTTTAAGTTTGATGTCAAATTTGTCTGTTTTTGCTTTTTGTATGCATCTTGTTTTTTTTTTTCTTTTTAAAATAAAGATTTATTTATTTATGCATACAAGCACTGGGGTACAGGCCAGAGGTGTGGGGGGCGGGGGTGAGAGGATTCACCACAGAGAGCAGGGAGCAGAACAGGCAGA
>JAGFMF010011446.1:1094701-1214997 GCA_019455555.1 Galemys pyrenaicus | reverse complement strand
TGTGGGTCCCCTCCCTGGCCGGCAGCAGGGATCGAACTCGTGCTGCAGTGGCTGCGGTTTGCTTCACAGTGCATTGCTTAACCCACTGCGCCACCAGGGAGGCCCTTTGTATGCATCTTGATGTCATAGCCAAGGCACCATTGCTAACTTCAATGCCATGAAGATATGTAAGAGTTTCAGAGCATTAGGTCTAATGTTTATATAGTTAATCTACTTTGAGTTAATGTTGGTATATAGTCTAAGATAATGACCCAACTTATTTTATATGAATATTCAGTTTTTCCTAGCATCATTTGTTGAAGAGGCTATCCTTTTTACACTGAGTGGTGTTGACATCTTATCTAAGATAATTTGACTATATATTCAAGGAATTATTTCTAGGTTCTTTATTCCATTGGCTTATATATCTAGCATATGCTAGTATCACACTGTTTAGATTACTGTAACTTTATAATATGTTTTGAATGTGGAAGTGTGAATCCTCTATTTTTCTTCATTTTCAAAATTATTTTGACTTCTTGGGGTCCCTATCAAATTCATATGAACTTTAGCATGAATTTTTTACTTCTGCAAAAAGTGCCATTGAGATTTTGATAGAGATTGGGTTAAATGATCTTTGAAGTTCCTTGTGACACTAAAATAACTGAAATATAGCAATATTTGTAACACTGAAGTAGTTCATTCTGAGCTTATCATTCTAGTTTTAACCTTCACAAATGAAGAAGAGATATTTATTCAGCATGTGATACATGGCATTTTTTGCTGCAGTCCTGAAGAGGCATAATTAGTATTCTTGTCAGGTAGACTTGATCAGCTCTGCGTGGAAAAACCCAGTTTCAGCAAGGATAGGAGTCTAGGTCTGCGGCCTTACGAAATCTGTGCTTCTCTCAAGTATACAGCTACCTTCTCCATCTCCTGGCAGCTTCCTAACAGCAAACAGTTTATGCCCCGAACTGATGGATGTTGATCTTTCCATCAGTGCCACCCTTGAGAGGATGCCACCTACAGTTGTGTTTAGGGCATTGGTACGGAACTTTGAGTGAAATTCTGTGTTTCTTTGAATACTTAGACTTTGGATGGATGTGCATACCTAAGGGAATCATGATATCTGAGGTTTTTATATTTTTTAATTGGTGAGTTCCCACCTGGAGTTTCTTTCTTATTCATGTATATCTGACCAAATTCTTGCAGAGAAGAAGGGAATAATCCTTCTTCCAACCTGTCCTTCTCTCTTTTCAACTCAAGATTTCCAAGCCTGAACGAGTAATGCAAGTACTCCAAGACCATGCTGCAAAGACAATCACGCTGGCTCCCTCTCATTCAGCTTTCATGGCTTCGCAAGGTTTGCATCAGTGCAACTATGACCAAGTCTGGGAGGACATTTATAACAATATCAAGCTCTACCAGGTACAAAAGGAAGAAATAACCAATATGCCTTTCCGTTCAACTCACCACCACTCTTAGAAATTTAACTGATAGTCTTTCAGAGCCCCCCTGCCACTCTATTATCTAGCTAACTTTGCTTCATTATTTAAAAAATTAAAGCAAATTAAAGGGGGGAGTATAAAGAGGTATACTATAAGATGTTGCTACTGCAGGACATTAACTGATACCGATTAATACAAAGCACATACTCTAGTGCTAAACACCACTTGTGTCAGACAGTTGTTAAACATTGGGAGTGTTTTGTGGGAAAGTGCTTCCTGTGTTGGTTCTATAGGGGAAAATCTCTTGAATGAGGAGGAAATTGAGCTGGGCAGGAAGGAAGCACAGGGCTCAGGGAAGCAGTGGCTCAGCTAGGGAAGGAGGAAGCATGAGCAGCTGTGTGGAGGAAACACTACGTAGTGTTCCAAGTCCACTTGGGTTGAGTGGAAGCCTCATATGGAAATAGGGAAGAGGTGGTTTTTTTTTGGTAGGGTGTGGTGTGTTGAAGATAGGTTGTATATGCCCATGAGCCCCAGACTAAGGAATCTGCGTTTTAGTCTATATGGGAAGAGATATTTCAATGTATTTTCTGTGAAGATTAATGTAGAAGTAAGGTGTTAATTGGGTTGAACGAGGGAGAGATCGGAGGCAATTAGGACAGTTAAGTGGCTTTGTCTTTACAATGGAAACATTTTTGAAGTTACAGTCTATTATAATTGCTCCAGGAGAAGAGTTTTGCTTCCTTTGCTTATTTAAGATAGGAAGACTCAAATGTGCTTATAGTCCGAGGGGAAAGAGCATTGGAGAAGAAGAAATGAGAGATATAAAGAGTTTTTGAGCAACAGATGGCCCTAGGGAGAAGGGAGGGCAAAGGATGAAGAAGCCTGGTGGAGTAAGGAGGAATAACATCCCTTCCCTTGAGGTGAATAGATTCATAGAATTTTCAGGTGTTAAAAGGTAAGATGTGGGCAAAGCTTGTGAACAGCCCTGGCTCTGTGTGTGTGTGTGTGTGTGTGTGTTGCGGGGGGTGGGGCGGGGGACGAGAAAACCAATTCCTCTGGCTATTTACTGGCCTGTAAATGATTTTGGAATTGGCCAAAGAAAGGAGAATGTGAGGGGCCTCCCTGGTGGCGCAGCTGGTTGAGTGCCGCACCGTGGAGCTTCCACAGCCACTGCAGCTGGAGTTCAATCCCTGGCCAGGGAAGGGACCCACATGGAGAAGCAGACTTCTCCTGCCTTGCCTGCTGCTCCCCTCAGCAGTGTATTTCATTCCATCTGCCTGTTCTGCTCCCCACTCTGTCTGGTGAATCCTCTCACCTCCCACACCTCTGGCCTGTACCCCAGGTCTTGTATGCATAAATACATAAATCTTTAGAAAAAAGAAAAATGTGAGCACTGTATTTTTCAAATTGATTTATTGTATATTGTAGCGGCAGGAAAGTGGCACTGGAGCAAGGTTTGGGATGGTTCTGGGCAGACGGGTCAGGGAAGGAGAGTCTTGGAGCCCTCGGTGGCTTTTCATGCTTTATTTAGTAGAGGTGGCCAGGTACATAGCAGGCAGGGATGCCGGGGGGCCGGGAGGCTGGCAGGCCTCCCAGCCCCCAGCATATCTCACCCTCTTGGCTGCTGCTTCTCTCTCTGCTGCTGCTGCTACTGCTCCTTCGTCAGTTCTGGGTTCTATCTGTTGGCTGGTTCTCACAGTTCTGTCTGTTCTCATGATGCCGCCCATTTAAGCCGGTGTCCCAACTCACGTGCGCCCACTTGCGCATGCCCACCCTGGAATGCTCGCAGCACCACAGGTGTCCATCATCAGTGGTGGGAGGGTGGAAAGACCTGATAGTTCTCTGACCCTACACTCAGGCATCCTACCTGTTAGATTCTGCAAGTATTTCAGTTTTCCATGTATTCATTCAGTGACTTTTACATGGATGATGCCTTTGTGCCAGGACTTGTGTTGGGCTCGGGGAATGAAACACCCAATAAAAAAATGACAAAAGAAGCAAATCTGCATCTCTAACTTGTGGGTGTCATGAATAAAATCTCAGAGTAAAGAGCAATGGGCTGGAGAGGAAACCCTCTGAGGGAGAGATAGGGAGAGTTTGTATCATCAACTTAACGCTCCCCCTTGCCTCCAATCGCTCTCTCTTTCAATCCAATTAACACCTGACTGCCTTCATCTGAGCTGAAATTTGATGAGTGGAAAGGAGTCAGCATACCAACAGGCTGGAGAGATTCAAAGAGGGAATAGAAAATAACACAGGGTCAAAGAAAGGAAATTCAGAGGGAACAACTTTTCTTTATATTTTCCTGTGGGTGTCATTGGTGACCTTTCTAAGTATTTCTGTTCTGGTTAATATTCTATACAATATCAGGGCCCTGGGGCTAGCGTGTCGCCATTCTGAATATAAAATAGTAGTCAGAGGAGATCAGGAATAAGCAAACAGGTAGCAGCAGGGAGGAGTCACAGGAACTGTGGGAATAAATTTTAAAGCTCTATTACTCTTTTGCAAGCATGTAGCGGTCAAGTGTGAATTTTAGCATCTGTGTTGTGGTCAGCATTCTGATTCTGAAGTTGGCAGGTCATAACCAGCACCCCAGGAAAAATAACTTTCTGAAGGGCCTTCTGCATGGAGGAATCCAAACTTCGTCGGACTATCAGTTCTCAGTGAACACTGTTCTCCAGTAACCTTTCTTGAAGGAATTAAAAAAAAAAGATAACAGTTTTCTTTTGAAATAGTTTTAGATTTGCAGAAAAGTTGCAAATATAGTACAGCGTTCTCAGATATCGCTTAACCAAATCTCTCCTATTTTTTTATTTTGATTCCTCTTTTATCTTATTTTTTATTAGATTTATTTAATTGTATTTGACATCATTTGTAGTCCCCAGAGTGTTCCCACCACCATTCCACCCGTGCACCATCACCTCAGTCCCTTGTGCTCTTTATGCCTCCTCCCCGTCTTTGCCCTCCCCTCCCTCCGCCCACCTCTGTGATCCCTTGGGTTTATCTTTGACCTAATGATCTTGTTGAGTTTTTGTTTGTTTATTTTTGGTTGTAATTGCCCATTTCCTTGAGCTTTCTCTTGTTTTTTTGTTTTCTTCTTTTTTATTTTTTGTTGTGGTTGTTGTTCTTTCACATTCCTCCTAAAAGTGAAGCCATCTTGCCTTCTGGCTTGTTTCACTGAGTATAATTCCTTCTAGCTCCATCCATGTTTCTATAAATGTCCCTAGTTTTTCATTTTTGATTGCTGAATAGTATTCCATGGTGTATATGTACCACATCTTCTTGATCCAGTCCTCTACTTTTGGGCATTTGGGTTGTTTCCAGGTCTTACCAATTATAAATAGTGCTGCAATGCACCCCATACAACTGACAAGGGACTGATCACAAAGATATACAAAGAACTCACAAGACTCAAGAAAATCAAAGCAAACGACCCAATCAAAAAATGGGCAGAAGAACTTAAAAGACACTTCACCAAAGAGGACATACAAATGGCCAACAGGCATATGAAAAAATGCTCAGCATCTCTCATAATCAGGGAAATGCAAATTAAAACCACAATGAGGTACCACCTTACACCGGTAAGAATGGCACACATCAAAAAAACCAACAACAATAAATGCTGGCGAGGATGTGGAGAAAAAGGAACACTACTACACTGCTGGTGGGAATGCAAGTTAATCCAACCACTATAGAAGGCAGTATGGAGTCCTCAGTCTACTAGAGATGGAACTACCATATGATCCAGCAATCCCACTCCTAGGGATCTACCCAAAGGACACAAAAAGACCAATCCAAAAGAGTACCTGTACCCCCATGTTTATTGCAGCGCTATTTATAATTGGTAAGATCTCTCCTATTGTTAACCTCTTGCATTACTACGGTACATCTGTCACCAACATTGGTTCATTACTGTCAAGTAAACTATACTTCGCCTGGTATCCACTGGTCTTCCATTAACGTGCTTAGTGCTCTGGGACCCCCAACAACGCACCACGTGGCACTGAATTGTCACGTAGGCCCAGGCCCCTCAGAGCTCTTGAGGTGTTCTCAGGTTCCCCAGTTAGCATAATGCTGATCTTCAGGGGTACCTGCCAGTTGGCCTGCAGAATGTTCCCTAACCTGAGTGTGCCTGGTTGCACTGGGATTACAGGTTTGGGGGAAGACCACCGACCAGAGGGGAAGCAC
Organism: Galemys pyrenaicus; assembly: GCA_019455555.1. Taxonomy (NCBI): domain Eukaryota; kingdom Metazoa; phylum Chordata; class Mammalia; order Eulipotyphla; family Talpidae; genus Galemys; species Galemys pyrenaicus. The sequence continues at coordinate 1,209,382 of JAGFMF010011446.1, read as the reverse complement.
CCTTCTCGCCATGGCACAGCAGATGCGTGTGCCTGGGGACATTGCTCTTGATCACATGGTGAAGCGATTGGTGTTTTCCAGTTTTCTCTACCATAAAGTTGCCTTTTTTCTCTCGAAGGAGTTTTTTTTTTTTTTTAAACTAAGTTTAAGCTACAGGAGTCATAAATAAGCAATTGTAAACTTCTTGTCCAAAAAGGAAACATTACTGAAATGTCAAATTCTCTTTTGACTACCCTCTAATAACCTTTCACTTCCTCAGTTATAAAGACTGCTTTGAGCCTTTTCAATGCATTTATAAGTATACATATGTTCCCATAAAATATACATAATGTAAGTCTGTGTTTTAGTTTCCTGTATAAACAGTATCTTATACCAGTGTGGATGTCTTTCTGCAACTTGCTTTTTCTACCCAACAGTATGTCCTGGAGAGCTCTCTCTGCTGTTCTGTTTAATGGCTGCATTCTCCAGTATTGTATGTGGCCGACCACACAGCTACTTCCCCCACCCCATACCCCATGGATGCTTGTTGCCACCTTCCCCCACATTTAAAAACCATGCCTGCTGAACTTTTTTTCACTTGCCTCCTTGCACACATATGTGTTTCTTTAGGGTAGATATTTAGAAGTGGGTTTCTGGATCACATTCAAAATTTTTCATGATTCTGCCAATGCTATTATACCATTTTCTCCAACCAGCACACTTATGAGACTATTTTCCCACATTCATTTTAACATTGAATATATTTATTTAAACATTGATAATTAAAAGCTGATCACTATTTCCTTTAAAAACAGTTTTAACTCTACATTCACTTAATGAGCTGGGTTTGGGAACTCAACCCCTCCTCAAATTCAAAAGAACATTCAGAAAGCATTTTCTGATGACAATTAATGGCATGCATTTATCATAGAAAATTTGGGAATATAGAAAAGTTCAAGGGAGAAAGTAAAAATCACCCATTATTTTACCATCCCAGGTAAAATAATAGGATTTAACAGTTAACAGTCAGTATATATCTTTCTAGTCATTTTCCCACTGTAGATATACTCAAGTAAGCTTTAGATACATTTTAGGGATAGAGAATACACAATAGACTTACTTTTCCTCAAATTATTTCCCTCCACCCTACCTTCTACTCCACTTCCCCTGCCAATTTCCCAGAAGGAAAATGAGATTTGCAATTAGTAGAGATCTCAAAACTGTCAAAATATATGAACTTGGCCACACTGGGAAAAACACAGCCACAAGGTAGAGTAAATGTCAGAGTATTTACCTACTACCCCCAGTGAATGAGCACAGAGGACGCTGACATCTGGCTTCTGGTCAGCCCTTTGTTTACCTGCTCCACGTCTTGTTCTCATAGGGGAATACACGCAAGGACTCCTGGCATGTCCCGAAGCAGTCCCTCCTGATGGCTGTGGTTGGTCCCCTTTCCAGAGGATGCTGGACTCTGCTGTTTTACTTTCCCCTGCCTGTAATGCCCCATTCCTTTCTTCCCGGCAACCTGCCAGTCCAGCAGTACTTTTCAGTTTGGCCAGTGATTCCTTCAAATTGTCTCACTGTAACTTGACGTCACTTTCTGTTCCATCTAGGTCATTTTAGAAACAGTTAAAAAAAATCACAGTCCCATCAAAGAAAGGCTGTGGTTACAAACATACCCTCTGGGACCACACAGAGCCATGCAGAACTACAACAGGAGAACATGCAAGGCCTGGGAGCCCCTCTCACCCCAAACTCTTGTTCAATAGGAACTGTCAAAATTCCACTCCCTTCATGAAGTGTGTGCTTTGCCATGGTTTTAAAACATAATAGAAACTCATTTTACTTTGGGCTGATGATCTTGAGTTCTGTACTAAATAACTATAGTGCACACATCACCTCCCAAGATGGGTTTCCAGTCCTATGGCTGCAGGATGTTTACACAGAAATACACTGATGCGTACACTTACCCAGAACAAACAGGGCTCAGTCTATCTACTGGCTGGATTGGAAACCACTTGCCAATACCCAGTTGGACATCTTTCTCTCCCACTTACAACTCCTAATGTCCCTGTCCCAAAATTTTCTTTCTTACTGCTGTCGTAGACTGCTAGTCTATACTTAGTGTCTTGGGGACTGTAATTGCTAAGACTTGAATTGGCTGTTGGTAATAGTAAAATATAATATAGCGCACCAGGTATTAAAGGCAATAGAATTTCTCTCTTTTCCCCTAATATTTACACCCAGGGGTAGGAAGTATGTGGATGCTGTGCCTCTTATTCAATGGTATCTTCAGGGACCTGAGTTCTTGTAGTTCCAACAAATGTGATCTGATCTGGCTGTCATGTCCATGTCTTAAGATGCAGGTGGAGATTGGGGTGGGAAAGCTGCCACTTCAGAGAAATTGCTGGCAACTGCCACATGGCATTTTCACTTTCATTCCACTGGCTAGAACTTGGTCATGTAGCATACACAGCTGCTGCAAGGTGGGCTAGAAACATCATCTTCATCTGAGCAGCCATACAGCAAGATTAAAGACTAAATTACTATGGGAAAAAAGGAAAGCGAATATTGGGGAACAATCAACAGTTTCTGTCATAGAGACTGTTGGAATTCTAAGAACCAATGATTAGAATACAAGTCACTCAAAGAGGAAGGTTCTAACCTAAGCCATTGCCACTCAGCGTTTTTGTGGGATCAGTGCCCATTCTCTTGTGAGAATGGGGTGTATGCCCAGGGACAAGCAGAGAAGGCATCAAAAAAAGGGGCTATCCAGAGATATCATCAATATCATCAAAATGGCCACCTCCTTCTCAACATCAAGAAAGATGACTGGGGGCCTCCCTGGTGGTGCAAGGGGTTGGGGGCCGCACTGTGGGGCTTCCACAGCCATTGTGGTGCTAGTTCAATCCCAAGCCAGGGAGGGGATCCACATGGTGCAGCAGACCTCTCCTGCCTTACCCACTGCTCCACTCAGCAGTGTATTTCAATCGATCTGCCTGTTCTGCTCCCCACTCTGTCTCTGGTGAATACTCTCACCTCCCTTGAATGCATAAATAAAATTTTTTTAAAAAAAGATGACTGTGGAGATTTGTAAGCTACAAATCCTGACCAACTGAGTACTGTAACCCATGCCAGGGCAGCTCTGACGTGAACTGGGCACATCACCCAGTATTTATATCCACCCTGTATTTAATTCTCACAGAAGCTTAACATTTTCCATTATGATACCATTTAACAAATGTGAACTCAAACTTGAGAACTTAAGTGACTAAATCATAAATCTAAAACACAGAAAAAGGGTTTTAATCCAATGATCTCAGCCTAGAACAGAATAAATTAGAGAGACTCAAGATTCCAAATACATAAAATTCTTGAAAAATGTGTATATTCACTTTTCAGAAAGTGAATCAAGTAAAAGGTGGGGAGTTGGGGTGGCTGGTATGGAAAAACTGTAATACTTTCATTAAAGCAAAGATTAAATAAGAGCAAAAAACAGTGGCCCCTAATTTATTTTTGAAGTCCAGATTTCCTATGTCAAATTTAAATGAATTGAGATGATGTTCTACTTGTGCATCTAAGTATACCTTGAGTCATGAGGTGTAATGTTGTGATGACTCATCTGTGATTTTGTTAATAATAGTGCAAATGTTTATGTAATTCAACTAACACTACTTTTGTGATAGAATGAAAATATGAAGGAAGATGACCTTTCAGTGGAACGAAATGAGAATGACTTAGCACAGATAAGTCTCAGCCAATGTGTTGATGGCCCTGTCAAGCAGAAAGAAGAGAAGAGGTAAAAATAAATAATTTTATTGCTGACTCAAGGAAAAGATTAAACACTGTGAGGAAAATTGAGTGACTGACTAATATGTTGGTTACATATTAACTCAAAACTATTTGACAGTGAGATGAAAGCAAGACTGTTGAAGCAGATCAAACAACTAAATTAATGTTTCACCCCGGGACTTGGGTTTTAGCAAGAAATGATTGCTAAGAGAATTTTCATTTTATATTTATACATATAGGGTAATTATTTCCCCTCCAAAGCATTTTTTAAAAGTAGCTATTGCAATATTCCCTGAAGCTAAGTAAAATGACTTCAGTTTAGTGTATGTGAATTTTCTGCACCGCTTGGAGGTAGGTGAAAGGTATTTATTCTCTCTTCCCTTCCTGCTGAAGGTACAGCTATGCAATGACCCTACAACTGCTGGGTTTGGATGATGGGACAGAGCCCAGGGACGGGGATTCTATCCTGATGAGAGGGTCCTACTTGTCCTTTCTGTACCTGCGTCACCTGAGAATCAGGGAGCTGCAGGTACGTGGAACTCCAGGCACCTGGATTTAAGCATCTCAAAATGCTTGGTTGGGTAAGAAGGAGCTTTTATGCTATTCTAGTAACAACAGATGTGTAACTTCACTTTTCTGATTTTGCCATCAAATCAGAGTCTTTCCAGGGATGGCATGTTTTGTTTTTTTTTCCAGAAATAAGGTTGACCTGCCAACCTCCAGAAGCCTAACGAGGGGCAGGGTCTTGAGCCTGTGCCTTCTTTGTTTCAGCGCATCTGCCTAGGAATGCTGAACTATTTCAGATCTGTTGAGCGAACCCTGACCATCAACACTGCGGGCCTTACCTTGGTTGCTGGCGACCTGGTGTCCACCATGGAAGAGAGTTCCCGGGTAAATTTGGCAAAAGGAGGTGTAGGCACCTTGCAAGGCTTAGGAGCTCACCTCTATGTCCATGGGACACCTGCTGAGCAAAAGGTGAGGAGTCTATCCCTGAGCGCGCTGTCTCCTGAGCTGCACCTCCTGTTTGGCACCTAGAATCTGTTAACGGGGTGGCGTTTCTTGGGGAAATGGCTTTTTAAAAATTGGGGTGAAAAAGGAAGTGGCTCTTTAACCACAATAAAAAGCAGTGTCCGCTTGAGAGCAGGACACTGTGAAAGCTGCCCCGGTGACCACAATACGAAGGAAGGCGTGCCGGCACCCGGGTTGTTGGCTAAATAAACAGAGCCTAAGGGACCCTTCTTGTAACCCCAACCCAGAACATGCCCTCTCAGAGAAGCCCATATGAGGCTCCTTGACACTGATTGCTAGAGGAAACTTTTTGCCTCTTTCCTATTTTTCAATCTACAAATGAGAAAAATAGTAAAAAATAATAAAGGTAGATAAAAAATTGAGCTGAAAAATAAAAAATCATTTATTCCTCCTCAAACTTGCTTAACCGTGGGTGATTTTCATAGCTCTTAAAAGTATTCTTCTATAGTTTACATAATTTCAACCCTGTATAACACAAGGTCATTAAATCTCTTTCATTGGAGTAAAGTTAAAAATGCTTGTATTTTCTTGGAATATCATAGACATGCTTGCAGTATTTCTCTCTCAATCTCCAGAGAATAAATGGTATCCAGAGATACTATTTAATACATTACATCTTCTTAAAAATAATAGTTGACAAATGTGAAAAATAAAAGCCACTTAGTTAGAAAACAAGGCCTATTCTAAGCTTGTATGACCCCAATTTGCACTTGTCATGTCTAGAAGCTTGAAATCTCGCTGTCAGTCACCAGTGAGCCCGGAGCACCTGCTGAGTGGGGCCGCGCTGACCAACAGAAAGACATGCCAGCCACAGAGATCACTTAGGGGAGTCTAACAGCCATAATTTTAAATGAACAAGCAAACATGTGAAATCGATTTTGATAGTAGAAGGTATTTGAAGTTATTATCATTGAGTGTATAATTATTATCATTTTACCATGGAATCAATATAAAGAGTTCATTAGTGAGATTGTATGTATATGTTATGCTAAATCTTCAGAATCTGGTGTGCACCTCCTATCTGGCACAGCACACATCAGACAAGTGGCACCTCAGGTGCTAGAAAGCCACATTTCAAGCACTCAGTAGCCACGCGGTTAGAAGCTATTGTACTGAACAGTTCAGCTCCAGATGTTGAAAAGTTTTTCATATTCTTATTCTTTTTCCATCCCGTCACCTAGAAACCAATCTTCACTCAGTATCTGGGAGACCCTTCTCTTGTTGGTCTCTGTGGTGCCGAGTAAGTTCTCGATGATTCCAGCAGACAGGGTAAAGGAAGAGTCCTGGAGCCCTCGATGGGTTTTCTGTGCTTTTATTATCAGAGGCGACCAGGTACATGGCAGGCAGGGGTGTGGGGGTGGGGGGACCAAGAGGCTGGCAGGCCTCCTAGCCCCCGGCACATCTCACTCTCTCGGCTGCTTTGCTGCTTCTTCTCTCTGCCTTTGTCTCTCCCCTACTCTTCTATTTTTCTGCTCTTGTTCTCGTTCCCGTTCTCTATGTTCTGCTGCTCTTATTCTGCGAGCACCCTCGTGTTGCCATCCTTATGTGCCTGTGTCTAAGCCCAGGTGCACCCACTTGCGCATGCCCACTTAGGCACGCGAGCAGAACTGCAGGTGTTCATCATCTCACCAATGGCGGGAGGCAGAAAAGCCTGATGCTTTTCTCTGACCCTACAGTCTCCCTCCCTAACAAGTAGCCCCACAATTCCCTTCACTGTACACAGACTTCCGGTTCAACAGACCGAAAACTTCCCCTCCCTCCTGGTCCTCCTCCCTCGATCCTTCCTCCGGGTCAGTCCAGTCCAGTCATTTGCCCCCCCAGTGGAGCTAGACTGGAGGATTAAACACTTTTGAAACGGACACACCTGTAAAATAAACGTTCTCGTGTCTGCCTTATAACACAGCTGTGGTGTGTTATTTGCTAATAGGTTAAAAAAAATCTTTCCTGCCAATTGTTCTAGGGAAGAGGTGGCAGGTAGAAATAAAGTGGGGAGGGAGTTGATTCTTATCCCGACCTGACTGTAGGAAGAGCTTGCAGGATAAATGGAAAAGTATCAGGCTTTTCCGCCCTCCCGCCATTGGTGTGATGATGGGCACCTGCGGTGCTGCACGCGCCTGAGTGGGCATGCGCAGGTGGGTGCACCGGGGCTTAGACACGGGCGTATAAGGGAGGTGTCATGAGGACGCCAGCAGAGCAGGGGAGAGACAGAGGCAGAGAGAAGAAAGAAGCAGAGACGAGAGGCTAGAGAGCCCAGAGAGTGAAGATGCGCTGGCGGCTAGGAGGCCTGGCAGCCCCCTGGCCCCACACCCCATGCACCCCTGCCTGCCGTGTACCTGGATGCCTCTGATGTAAGTATCAGTAAAAGCATAAAAAGCCACCGAGGGCTTCAAGACTCCTTCCTTGACCCATCTGGCCAGAATCAGGGAGAACTTGCTCTGTGCCCCTTCCTGCCACCACAAGCTGCTCAAGGGTTACACGATGTTCTCTTATGCGCACCTAGAGGACAGGAATAGCAGCGCTTGAGAAGCTACCAGCATTTACTACTTTAGTGTGAGAAACTCAAAGAAGTAGTCTGTCGTGGCATTCATATTATTATAATTATTACATATTTTCTATATAATGGCGACAGTGTTCCCAGGTCTAAAAAAGAACCTACCAATGCATACCAAATAGGAACCTCCTACTTTCAGATAGCAGAGGAACCTGGACCAGAAAGGAAAGCACCTACACACCAGCATGGACACTTGGCCACTTTACGAGCCTACTTAAGGCAAGTGGCAGAGTGAAAAGAGCCCAGAATACCAGGGCACAGGCTTCTCGCAGCCACTGGCCCAAGAACATGTGTCTTCAGGCCCCAAGATGATACCCAAGAGTGTGCAGGACCTGACATGCACTGGCAGAGGCTGTGGTGAGCAAGTAGTAGGTGATGAGTCTGCAGAGAAAAGTGGATCAGACTAAAGGGCTGTTTTCTATGGGTCGTGGGATTGGCAATTGAAACAGACACACCTGTAAAATAAACATCGTTCTCGTGTCTGCCTTGTAACACAGCTGTGCTGTTTTATTTACTAAAAGGTTAAAAAAAAAAATCTTTCCTGCTAATGAATCTATAGAGAATGGTTCTCCATATAACTTTGTAAATTTCCCAAGAATCATTGTCCCAGGTTCATTTGCATGCTTTAAATCTCTCATGAGTTTCCTGTTTCTCATAAGATAAAGTCTAGGCTTTTTGGTGAAGTTTACAAGACTGGGCACAATCTGGTGCCTGCCAACCTCTTGACCCCATTTCTTACCCCCTGTCCTTATACCGCTATCCTTATGGAGCTGAGCGCGGCCTTCCTCTGAATGGAAAGAGCTACTCATGCCTCTGGATCTTGTACATACTGGCTCTTCCATCCCTAACCTCCTCTTTCCTTGGTAAGTGCCGACTCTAGCCAAGGATCCATTCACGTATCACCACTCTGGGGAGCCTTCCTTGCATCTCTGTGCAGAGCTTACTCCTTCTCCCCGTCACTCACTGACCTCCACCGCAGCACTCAGCTCATTGCCATTGTAGTGCCAGGAGAGCACCGAGCAGGTTCTCATTGATCAGAGCAGATGGGTAAAGGAGAAGTCCTGGAGCCCTCGGTGGTTTTTTCAGGCTTTTATTAATCTTTACATCAGAGGAAACCAGGTACATGGCAGGCGGGGAAGTCAGGGGCCCAGGAGGCTTGTAGGCCTAGCCCTGGTGAATCTCACTCTCTGGGCTCTGCTTTCTCTGCATCTGCATCTGCATCTACCTCTCTGTCTCTGTCTCTGTCTCTGTCTCTCTCTCTCTCCCCCTAAGCCCCCCCTCTGTTCTCTTCTCTTTGCTGGCATGCTCCTGACACCACCCTTATATGCCCTGCGACTCAGCCCAGGCACACCCACTTGTGCATACCCACACCCTACTTGAGGTGCCTGTCATCAGGCATGCGTGCAGGACTGCAGGTGTCCACCAATGGCGGGAGGGCGGAAAAGCCTGATCACTCTTCACTGACCCTATACCATGCCAGACTGTTGGCTTATCTACAGCCACAGGCTGTGAGCCCATCATTCATTCATTCATTCACTTATTCACTCATTCATTCCACAAATCTCACCAATAAACACATTAGACACTATTCTAGACACTGGGGATACAGCAATAAATAAAACTGGCACAAATACTTGCAATCAGAGGACTATTTAGTGGAAAAAGACGGACATTTAATAAGTAACATGTATAATGTCAGATGGTATGGCACCAAAGCTTCCTGAGACTTCCTAGCCCCTTCGGGTAGGTGGGGCCACAGTGAGAGCCCACTTTGGCTAGTGGAGTGAGAGCAGAAGTGACGTGTATCACTTCCAGTTCAAAGCATTTTAGAGCTGGCCCCTGACCGTTCCAGCTTTCTCCTGCTGCAGCCTAGTGGAAGTGATGCTGAGTCACAAGATCAAAACTTCCTGGATTCCTGGGCCTCTGCCAGAAGTAGCTATCTTAGAAAGCAAAGTAGTCTGCAGCGTGAGTAAGTGATTTTAAGTGTGAGCTATTGAGCTTTGGGAATGTTTATCACAGAATAACTCAGCCTTTGGGGACTCACAGATGGTAACAGGTAGAGAAAACTTAAGCAAAGGGGAGTAGAGAGGAAAGGCAGTGCTATGTGGAGTCGTCAGGGAAGGCCTTACTAGGACAGCACTATTTGAGTAAAGACCTGAAGCAGTAAGGAAGCAAACCATGTGATAAGGGGAACGGAGAGCCAGGTGGAGGAGAGAGCTGATGTGAAGGCCCAAGGCAGCACTGAGGCTAGTAGCGCTGCAGGAACAGTAAGTAGTTCAGTGCAGCTGGAGTGAGTGAGGGAATGTGAGCTTAAAAAGATTGGAGGGTGGGTGCGCAGAAGATTCAAGGGCCAGATCTTGGTGACCAACATTGGTCAGGGGAGCAACAAGGAAACAATGCACATGCTTCCGGAAGCTCCAGGTGCATGGCATCAAGGGGTTTACGTGTCACAGATGCACATCAAATCTTTCTGTGCGAGATTGCTCACGGCGTCTCCTACAAGAACTGCAAAGCCTCTGTGGTGAGAGCAGCCCAGCTGGCCGTCAGAGTCATCCATTCCCATGCCAGGCTGTGCAGCCAAGAAAATATACCATATTGTGTTCATAAAACTGCAAAATAAATAAATAAGTAATTAGAAGTTATATTAACAAGCCACGACAGAAACCAGTAGAACGAAGGAATGAGTTATGGGCCACCAATTTTCCTGTAGTTAGTGTACTCATAGTTATCTTGGCATCAGTTAATTTGCAGACTTAAAAACATGAATCATACCAAGGATCTGATTATTTCTTACATAAACAGGTAATTATTGCCTTCCCCTTCCTGCCACTCCTCTAAGCATAATATTGAAAAATCAACTCTCTAGACCACAAAAACTTTAGAAGGAGGGTCTTCCACATGGCATGGGAGGAATTAAAATAAAATGACCCTGCATGAAGGAATTTGCCATCTTGTCTTCAAAGTTCATCTCCTATGAGGTGAGGGGTTCATTTCCATGAGAGAGGGAAAGAGGAGGAATATGTGTTGTTATAAAGGTCTTGAACAATGAGGTGAGACTGGAGAGAGTGGAAAGAAAGGCCATTTATTTTTTTTAATATAAAATTTTTAAAAATTTACATATATTTGACATCAATTGTAATCCCCATGTATTCCCCATCACTGTAACACCAGTGCACCATCACCTCAGTCCCCTGTGCTCCCGTCTGCCCTCAACCTTCCCCCTCTTCCCTCCCCACGAAGTGTCCCCAATTTGTCCTTGTCTTTTCATTTTTGGTTTTGTTTCTTATTGTTATTATTATTATTGTTGTTCTTATTCCTTTCCTTGATCCTTATTTGGTTCCCTCATGTTCCTCCTAGGGGAGGAACCATCTGGTACTTTTTTTTTTTTGCCTTCTGACTTACTTCGCTGAGCATAATCCCTTCCAGTTCCATCCATGTTCCTATGAATGCATCTAGTTTTTCATTTCTGATTGCTGAGTAGTATTCCATCGTGTATATGTACCACAGCATCCCGATCCACTCATCTGTTTTTGGGCATTTAGGTTGTTTCCAGCTCTTACCTATTGTAAAGAGTGCTGCTATAAACATAGGGGTGCAAGTATTCTTTTGAATCAGTGTTTTTGTGTCCTTTGGGTATATTCCTAGGAGTGGATCATATGGAAGTTCCATTCTTAGTAGATTGAGGAATCTCCATACTGCTTTCCATAATGGTTGGACCAGCTTGCATTCCCACCAGCAGTGTAAGAGAGTTCCTTTTTCTCCACATCCTCGCCAACATTTGTTGTTGCTACTTTTTTTGATATGTGCCATTCTCACCAGTGTGAGGTGGTATCTCATAGTGGTTTTGATTTGCATTTCTCTGATGACAAGAGAAGTTGAGCATTTTTTCATATGAGAAAGACCATTTAAATAGATGACAGCTGATGAATGATGAGCAGACATGTGGTGGTGGGTGTGGTGTGATAGATACAGTTGCCGAGGTGAGAAATGGCATACCCCTTTGCTATAAACTAAACTGACTTCAATAAAAAAACGATGATAACATTACAGTCAACGCCTTGACATTGCCCGCTTAGCATCAGCTTCAGAACTCAATCCAGTAGTCATGTTTGCAGTCATAAAGTCGCTCTCCCACAAGAACATTGAGAAAGGTCTTTTCTAGCAAGTAGAAAAGCATACATCAAGTGGTCCTTTTTTCTTCAAAAGAGAGTTCATCTGGCTTACTAGGTGGTAGATTTGGGGAATACCTAAGAAAGTTCTAATTATTAAAAGTTTTGTGCTTTAAAGAATAACAGAAAAGGAAAGCAAACCAATCACTTCTAAAATAATGCTAACTGTGAAATGTTCATTTGATGGAATATTATGGAGCATAGCTACTATTCAGAAGTATTTCCTTTTACTTATTACAAAATTTCTAAATTTCTCTTGAATAATTAAGAATCTGTAATTGAATGAGGAAAAAAGAGGAGATGCTTCAGGAATATTAGACCTGTCATCCTCTAGTGTATTTTTTTAAAAAGATTTACTTTTTTATGCATATAAGAGCTAGAGTACGGCCAGAGTTGTGGGAAGTGAGAAGATTCACCAGAGATAGAGTGGGGAGCAAGAGCAGGCTGATGGACTGAAACACACTGCTGAGGGGAGCAGCAGGCGAGGCAGGAGAGGTCTGCTGTACCATGTGGGTCCCCTCCCTGGCCCGGGATCGAACTTGCACTGCTATGCAATGAATGCTTCACAGTGCGGCACTCACCCCACTGTGCCACAGGGAGGCCCCCTCTAGTGTATTTTTATCAACACATAAAAAGGAAGCATGGAACCTTAGAACTCAGAGAACCCATAGAATACCGCTCCTCCAGCTTTCTGAATTTGACGGTCAACCATCCAAGAGTTGATAATTTGCTGATGATAACACCGGACTGACAAACAGAAGTCATGGAGCAGGCTGTAGGTTGCAGGATGCTGCTGAAAGAGCAAGATCCAACCTTTTTATTCTTAGAGTAATCATACACCATCCATTGTGTGGGGGAGGGACAACAAAGAGAAGAGGGAGGGGTGAAACTGGAAAATGAGCTCTGCCATTTACAGTATCAGAGGTCATGAGTCTGCCCCCAGTCACTCTCATTTGCTCGATGACTCAGTATTGAGACTGAAATCAAGCCCTAGTTCCCCAGCAAAGGTTTCAATCTTATCACAGAGCTCCACTGATCAGCTCCTCGGGTGCCTTGTCACACATCAGTCAACAGCCTCCTGCGCATTCCCGGTCATACCTCATGATGCATACTCTTCCCAGGGTGATCAAGCTTTCTGCTTCTGATTGATTTGAAAGGCACCTTGTAGGGTTGGGCTCCTGTAAATGATTGACCAGGCAGTTCTGACCATGTATAGGAATGCAGACCCTTAGGTGCCAAAAATGGTGGCCAAAGAGGCCACTTAGGATTAGCAGAACCACAATCTGCCATGTTTGTGAAGGTTCCAGAGAAGCTCGTATAGTCATACAATAGGTAGCTCCACATAGCAAACCAACTGACTGGTCTTTTGAGAGCCAGGACATAATGACTGCTTAAAATTTACAGATAAATGGATTCTACCCAACAATTATCTACTCAACTTAGCAAACTCTTGTTATAAGAATGAATAGATGGGGGATAAAAGATTGGGAGCCATGAGTCCCATAGTTAAGATGGCTCATGGATAATAAGAAAATTTTATTTTATATAATGTAAAAAATGAATTGCCTCCCTCCAAAGAAATGTTAATACTAGAGATGTGCCATATAAATAAATGTGCCATATAAAACATATAAATTTATATATAAAAAAAGTAAGATTATTTTGTCCTCTAAGAACTGTTAATTTATCCTGGACACTATCCCTTTCAAGAGTGCATGTATTAGGCTGTAATGACAAAAGATAAGAAGATTCGTATCATCTTAGTGGCCAGCGGGAGCATGGCCCTCACAAGAAACAAAAAACCCAAGTGACTGAGACATGGCGATCCAGGTAGAAAGTGATGCAAATGAACTTGCCTGCCATTTCTCAATGTTGCTGCTATTGGCATTTTGAGCCTGATAATTGTTTGTTGTGAGAAGATGTCCAGTGCATCACAGGGTATATGGCAGTAGTCCAGATCTCCACTTACTAGATACCAAGTTGTGACACTTGCACCTGAGTTGTGACAACCATAAGTTCCTCCACACATGGCTAATGACCTTGGGGTGGAGGAAGGCAAAAAAAAAACCACTTGGTTGAGCACTATAAAGAGATAAACAAGACCCAGACCTTCTAGGTCTTGTTAAAGGCTTGTTCCTTTATTCTGTGAACAAAGGGAAGCCTTTTAAGGATATTAAAGGAAAGGACATAATCCAAACAACATCTTCAAAGAACCTGTCAGCAGTGCATAGCATAGAGGGAAGGGAAAACCCAGGCCAGAGGGGATGTGGATAGACAAGAGGTTATACCAGTTTAGAAATTCCTGGACTAGTACTAGTGAAAGATAACAGTAAGAGGTGGGTGGTGAGGATACAAAAGTGGATGAACTTGGAAGATAGGAATTAAAATCAACAGGCCTTATGACAACTGGACATGCAGGGTAAAGTGGAAAGAGACACCCAGGCGCCCGGAATGAATCATGTTAAAGGTAGTGGATGGGGTAGAGCTATTTATGAAGCCCTAGATTTGAGAGGAAAGATCAGAGGATTTGATCTTGTTAAATTTAAGGGGTCTTTGAGATTTCCAGGAAAAGATGCCAAATAGGCAATTGCACATGTGAGTCTGGCGCTCTAGGAGGTCTGGATTGGAGATAGAAATTGGAAAGGAGTGATCTAAAGATGATAATCTCAGCTGTAAGTAAGCATGTACTGTCCCCTCAAGAAGGGGTATGGAAGGAAAATATGAGGCCTGAGGCCTGGAGCTTGAGCATGACACCAGCTGACCTGAGCTAGAAAAGTGCATCTCAAGCATCAGAGAAGGGATGATTAGAAAGCTGGAGCAAACAGGAGAAGATGCAGTCCCAGCAGGCGAGGGGAGCGGGTGAATCAAGGGAGGAGTGCTGAACTGTCACATGCTGCTGAGAGAGCATGGAAGCTGGCTGAAGAAGTTCTGCTGGCTGTGGAGAGAAGTTCATTGTTGGCTGTTATGAAAGTGATTTGGGTGGCTTGATGGAGATGGGAACCAAATAGGAATGGCTGAGGAGTGTGAGGTGAGGCAATGGAAACAATGAGTACAGATAATGTCTCAGGTAGTTGTGTTAGGGGGAAAGGTAGTCCTCAATGGATTACACAGATGGGTTGTGGACTCCAACCCCCACTCCAGACCACCAGTGTTCCAGAACCACAAATCCGATATGATTATCAAAGAGTGGATCGTTGGGACCTGAGGCTGGAGTTAAGCAGCCAGGCTGGCTATAAAACCAGAGAGGTGAGCCTTGGGTTCTCTCTTCCTTTGGAGACATCTCACTTGGTTCATAGCCAGCTCTCAACGCGCCATTGCGTTCCAGCTTGGAAGATGTGGTAGGATATTCGAGGATTTGTCTCCCTCTCTTCCCTTGGTGTTATCTCTACTTTATTCCCCTTATTTTATAAAATAAAACCCTTTAACAACTTTTTCACGTGTGCCTGAAGTTGAGGCTTATTATAAAAGTCTTCTGAGCGCGCAAGTGAGGACCCAGTGAGGGAAACCCATTTTATATTAGGGTTGCCCTGTAACAAGATGTCTTGCTGGCATGTTAGCCTCAGATGCCTCTCACCCAGGCCACAGCAGGAGAAATATAAGGTGGAAGCTGGGGGAAGCATGAGGATGATTTAAAATGAGAGGGATGTCAGCAGGTGTCTCTGTCAGTTGGGAAATACCTGGTTGAAAGCAGTTAGATCTCTAAGGAGAAGGGGTGCTTCGGAGGTGTGGGGACAGGATCCAGAGCAAGGGAGGGGAACAGCCTTCGAGAAGGAGAGTGAATTGTCACCTAGAGCAAGGAGGCAGCAGGCCAAAGGGGCGTGAGTGAGGTGGGCTTGTGTGTATGAATTGAAGAGCGGAGGGGCTTCTGCTGAGACTGGCAGAGGCTGGGCATGGAGGCTTATGAAGGGTGGGAAGTTGAAAATTGTGAGTTTTTTTATTAGAATTTTGATTCTCAGAATGCAACAGGTTCTTGGTCCTCTAAAAAAATAAAATTATGATTGGAATATTTGCTTGCTTATATTGGTTTCCTAGGGCTGCCACACAGAGCACAGCAAAGCAGGTAACTCGCAATTGGGAGAAAGATTTATGCACTCATAAGCCTGGATGTCCTAAGTCAAGCTGTCAGCAGGACCAGCTCTCTTGGAAGGGCCAGCCTTCCTTGCCTTCTCAGGCTTGTGGCAGTCGCCAATAAACCTCAGTGTTCTTGGAATTCCTCGGCTTGTAGATGCACCACTCCAATCTCTGCCTCTGTCTCCATCTGGCCTCCTCCCTTGTGTATCAGTCTCCAAATGTTTCTCCTTTATAAGGACACAAGTTATTGGATAGGGTCCTAATCCTGTCTGACCTCATCTTGTCTTGATTAGAGCCACAAAGACTATTTCCAAAGAAGATCATATTCACAGGTTTCAGGTGGATGTGAATTTTGGGGGGACACCATTCTACCCAGCATGTTCCTGAGACATGAGATTTGGGTTGATGAATTTTACAAATACTTACAGAATAAAAACAAAAAATATTGTGACACTAAGGCACATAGACCTTGACTCAGGTGACACCGGTGTGCATTGTCACATGCTCCCCATGCTGTATGATGTCTCCAACCCCGTGTGACAGATGATGGGACGGAGGCTGGGGGTGGCTGAGTGGCGTTCCCAGGCTAGATGCTGCAGAGCCAGGGTCTGACTCCAGGCCCTCTTGCTCCAGCGTCCACTGTTCATACTGGCTCTGTGGCCTGCCTCTGGCCAGGTAGTCCTGAGTTAGTCAATCAGGAAAACAAACGTTCATCAGTTAGTCATCTACCACGGGAACCATCCCTCCCTGCCAAGATTCTTTGTTAATATTTTTTTCTCTACTCACAGCTTTTTATACATTCAGGATGTCTCCAGCACCAGGCCGACAGCCCACCGCGTGGGAGCGGAAGCCTGCTGTTTGGTCCATTTGGGCTGCAAAATATAGCTCTCCTTTTTCCGGTGACTTCAGGGCTTGGCTTCCTTTCCCCAGGTCCACAGCGTGCAGTTCATGGAGTTCTCGGAAGTGGAGAATCAGGATGACTACTACAGCATGGAGGCTGGCTGCATCCACACCCTGGACCAGCAGGGGCTACGTGTCATGTATGACGAAGCCTTGCGTGATCTGGAGGACCTGGAGGCAGAGCTGCTGCTCGTGGCCAGCCACTACATTGAGAAAGAGAAAGGTCAGCAGTCAGCTTGTTAAAGATTGACCTGCCAAACAGACCCAAAAAACCCCAAAACCAAACCACAAAGGGCTCCTTTTAATAACCTTCCCCTAGAACATAAATGTGCCTCTGAATGTACCAGAAAGTTCAACAAGCACTTACACCTCCCAACACACATCTACTCTAGACAAGATACAGTTCTAGTTGCAGCTTAAATCACCTTCTGTTGGCGACTGTGACTTCCAGCCCAGAGTCTGCTACCATTCTTTCTGTTTAGACTCCCTGCCCACGCACATTCTGCATAGCCCACTGTGTAGGGGTTGAGGGGCAGGTCCCGTGGGAAGCGAAGCAAGTGAGGGAAGTGGATGGCTCTTTTTCTAAGTGACAAAAAAAAGTGATTGACCTTGAGAAACTGCAGTTAGAAGCACAGATTTCCTAACAGAAAACCACCAGGATGCAAGAAGAGATCTGGCTAGAGAAATGCTAGAGAAACCCCAAAGGGACAAATCATTACTCGGGGTAATCAAATAACCAATAGTGAGTATTATTATTATCTCTTCCTTTTGGCATCGGTCAAATTTATCCAATTTTAGATATAGGTGAGGTAAGGCTATTCCTTTTGGAATTATATGACAGTATTAGGATTATATTTAGAAAGAGGTTAGAGATTCTGAATATAGTGCAGCACGTAAAGGGAGACTTAGTAAGGGTTTGTGCTGTTTTGTAATCTATGTAGACTATAAGTAAGGATAATTCATTTTCAGATTGTTACAACATGTTGCTTGAGGAATGCTTGCCAATAAGCATTTCACATCCTAGACAAAATTAATCAGAAAGCAGGTCGACCTCTTTGTCCCCTTTGCCATAGACCCCCGGGATGGGGATGGTGAAATGCAGGAGTAGCAGTCGGCATTCCAGGGCAGTTGCTTTTAGCTCTTAGCGCTTATCTTTACTGGTTATCCTCAACATTTATACATCAGTTATGTTGATATTAATTCATTTTTTATTCAAATTAGTTTGATTGATTTGATTCAAATACTAATCATTTAGAGACCTGAGCATCTCTCAACTGAGCTAGCGACTATATAGCTATCTGTTGTGAAATGATTTCCCAGCTGTAGCAAGAGAAATTCCAGATCAAAGCCATTCTCATATTCATTACCTATCATGTACGTGATAATTATGGAACTCAAACTTTAGCACTGAAAATCTCTTACTTTTTTAATATTTCACTCTGAAAGAAACCCCTTAGAAATTTTAAGCAACAATAATGTTGACAGTGAAAGCTAATATAATATAGTGAGAAAATATCTCAGCAGAATGACAATGACTAACTTTATTTCTTAAGTTAGTAATGAACACAACTAAGGAATATCTCTGAAACTTTCCTGAGATGTTTGACTTGGCAAGCATCACCTGAAATAGCAAGTCAAATTGGGTTTGCTCTTAAACCAGTAAGGGCCTGTTTTTAGAGGAGAAATATACATTTTCTGCTTAAATTATAGGTCTGAGAACATTTTCATAATGTTTTCAAGTTCACTGAATTTTGGTTATATTTCTAAAATTAGTCTTTAAAAGTCAAAAGCAAAAAACAAACAAACAAAAACCTGTTGACACATCTGAGCTTAGGCCCTATTTGCCCACGGCTCTTTGGCCGAGTCTCCGGGATCCCAGTGACTGATTTAGGGTTTTCCTTCCTGACACAGAGCTGACATTTCCAGTTTCTTAGAGAGACCCATCTCTGACCGTCCCCATCCCCCTCCCTCCCAGGTCACAAAGAGGGCAGCAAGTCAAACTCTGGCCTGAATTGGAGCTGGGCCCATGCTGGTGTGGACAGGTTTGCTGTGCTATACGACCTGTGGACTTGGGAAGCAGCTCTTCTGGAAAACAAGCGCCAGGTATTTTTGCCTAGAAAACAAAACATTTATCAAACATTCTCATAAAATCCCGTATTTTTTTCCCCTTAACCCAATGGGTTTATAATGGTGACTCCCAATAAAGTGGATAATTATTTTATTTAAACAATCTCAACTAGTTGGAAGGCTATGAGTAATAAATTTTATTTTATTCTACTTTATTTTTTTACTGTTAGAAAAAATAAAATGTGAAGGATACTACCTTCTCTTAGATTCATACTTTATTAGAAGCCAGCATTAACTAGCTCCTTCTTATTAAGCTGTATACTTCTAGTAAGCATAAATGAAGATTCCATTCATGTTGATTGCCCTTCCAGGGACAAGCCTCACTTTGCCCAACAAAGACAAGCTGTCTGACCTTATTATGACTTTGTGGTATGTGTGCCACAGGTGGGTGGGTGAAAGCAGTTGGGCAAGGAGTACTCATAGCAGCCAGCTACAAAGGTAAGGCCACAGCAGTGAAATAGCGTGTTACTAAATCAGCACCATATCACTGATGATTCACAACTCAGTAAAAACAAAATACTGCAGGTGAACTACTCTTCACTTAGGTCCTTAACGTGGCTTAGTCATGCTTCTGATAGACACCCACTGTTATGGGCTGATTCATCAACCACTAAGAATTTACCCTGTATCAGGTACTACTCCAAACAGCATGAATATGGAGATAAATAAGAGATGATGTCCATCTTTAAAGAATCTCTAGCCTATAAAAGTTGACTATAAAAATCCAGTCGCTAAGTAAAAATGATAACCCAGTGGCTAACGCTCACAACTGAGGGACCCCTGGAGAGGGAGGCTTGTAGCCCGTGAAGGGCTATCAGAGGCAACATGTCAGCAAGTCATCCCAGAGGAACAACTGTTGACCCTTTATATTAAAGATGAGGAAGATGTTGCCTGGCAGAAAAAGAAAGATTCTTAAGCAGAGGAAATGGCATTAGCAATGTCAAACAGGCATGAAATGCAGACAGTGAGCTGGGAAATGGCAAGACTTTTACGACAGGGATGAAAGTCAGGACGGGAAGCAACATGAACCTATGGTCTGGGTGCAGCCTTTGACGGGCCTGCTGACCCCTGCCATGTTTGAGTTAACAGGCAAGACAAGGCATGATGAATTTCAGTGGGGAGAAATATGATCAGAGCTTTGTGTTCTACAGATGTTGTGGTGTCAGTGGAGAGAATGGACTGGAATGGAGAACTCCTTGAGAAAGGAAATGCAGTTACTATAACAATGACCTGAAGAGTTAGGTGAGGACCTACACTAAACATCTAATAGTGAGAATAGGACGCAAACTTGAGAACATTTTGCACAAGTGGGAATGACAAGATTTGAAGACTGACTGGTTTAGTGAGGGAATAAGGTTGGAATTAAAATGACCTCCTCTGCATCTGGGAAGAGGCTATTAGCCAAAGCAATGCAGGAAGAGGGGCAGATAGAAAGGAAGATAATACTGAGTCTAGGGCATGAGGCATTTGAGAAGTTTGTTAAAACACGCGTGAATGATTTGTGGGGACTCTGGATTTGAAGGAGCAGGTAGGAGCTGAGGTTTGAATGAGGAAGTTGAATCAAAATAATTAGGAAACGCTAGAGATGTCTGAAATACGGCCCTTGAAACACATTTAAGGAGAGGGTCATGGAGCCAGAACCCATGAGAGGAGCCAGAAGTAGCCAAACAGACTGAAGGAAAAAACAGCAGACAGAACAGGGTTATGAAAGTCAACAGAAAAAAGCATTTAATTAGGGGTTTAATTAGTGTGGCCTGCAGCAGAACTCTAGGAAAGATGTCTCCTGAGGACCAGGCTGTGGGGTCTTTGCCAGCTCTGTAGGATTCCCTCAGAGGGTGGGGGTGGAAGACAGGTTACAATGTACTGTGATGTGTTAAGAAGATAGGGAAGCAGAAATGCTTTCTTCGATTTGTTTTCCTAGTAGAACAGATGGTTTACCATTTCATCTCCAGTCTGTTACTTATGGAGATGTAGGTCTCCCAATTTTTTAAAAACAACTGACTGGTCTAAAAAGTCTTGACCCTGACTGATCTCAAAGATATAGAAAGAACTCATGATTCAATAAACACAAAGTAAACAATCCAGTCAAAAAATGGACAGAAGAACTTAAAAGATACTTCTCCAAAGAGGAAATGCAAATGCCCACAGGCATATGAAAAAATGTTCAACATTCCTCATAATCAGAGAAATGCAAATTAAAACCACTATGAGATACCACCTGTAGCGGCAGGAAGGCAGCACTGAGCAGGTTCCGGATGGTTCTAGCAGACGGTGGGTAAAGGAAGGAGTCTTGGAGTCCTCAGTGCCTTTATGCTTTTATTTACAGAGGTGGCATCAGGTACATGGCAGGCATGGGTGCGGGGGGGGGGGGCAGGAGGCCAACAGGCCACCCAGCTCCCGGCGCATCTCACCCTCTCAACTGCTTTGTTGCTCGTCTTGTTCCGCTGCTCTTGCTGCTCTTCTGCTGCTACTGCTCTATATTCCGCTGCTCTTACTGCTGTTACTACTTCTCTTCTTTCGCTACTCTCGCTGCGTCCTCATGATGCCACCTCTATATGCCCATGTCCAAACCCAGGTGTGCCCACTTGCACATGCCCACTTAGGCATGTGCATAGCACCGCAGGTGTCCATCATATACCAGTGGTGGGAGGGTGGAAAGACCTGATTTCTCTGACCCTACACCACCTTATACCAGTAAGAATAACACATATCAAAAAAACTAGCAACAACAAATGTTGGTGATGATGTGGTGAAAAAGAAACTCTCCTACACTGCTGGTGGGAATGCAAACTGGTCCAACCACTATGGAAAGCTGTATGGAGTTTCCTCAGTCTACTAAAAATGCTACCATATGACCCAGCAATTCCATGCCTAGGGATCTACCCAAAGGACATGAAAACATTAATTCAAAAGAATACATGCACCCTATGTTTATTGCAGCAGTATTTATAATAGGTAAGACTTGGAATCAACCTGAATGCCTGAAAATGCTTCTTGACTGGATCAAGGAGATGTGGTATATATATAAAATATGGAATACTATTCAGCAATCAAAAAAGATAAACTAATGTCATTCATAGCAACATGGATGGAGCCAGAAGGGATTATGCTCAGTGAAATAAGCCAAAAGAAAAAAGAAAAATACTGGATGTTTGTAGGGTTAGAGAAATCAGGTCTTTCCACCCTTCCACCACTGTGCTGATGGATACCTGCGGTGCTGTGAGCATTCCAGGGTGGGCATGCGCAAGTGGGCACACCTGAGTTGGACACAGGCTTAAATGGGCGGCGTCATGAGAACGCCAGAACCAACAGGACCAACAGTACTGACCAACATGAGCAGCAGCAGGAAAGCAGCCGAGAGGGTGAGATGCACCGGGGGCTGGGAGGCCTGCCAGCCTCCCGGCCCCCCGGCACCCATGCCTGCCACGTACCTGGCCACCTCTATAATAAAAGCCATAAAAGCCACCGAGGGCTCCAAGACTCCTTCCTTTACCCCCGTCTGCTAGAACAGTCCTGAACCTGCCCTGTGCCACCTTTCCTGCCGCTACACCTGGGTTCTGGAGACTATGCCTGTGTTCAAAGTTAGCTGGTCTCTAGTGAGTTTGCATCTGCAACCTGGATCTGCTAATGAGAACCTAACTTTGATCAATTGCTTAAATGAGAGATTAGACTCATGGTGTTGTAAAAGGAATGTGTTAAAGCAATCCTTTACTCTCTAATTCTGTATTAAACAGAATCTTGAAACATGGACAAGACCTGAATTTACACAGTCCCCCTTTTCTGTGTTCTTCCTCTCCATTTCCCCTTTCAGTGTTTTTCTAGTCTCTTGTGGGGTGGGCCTGGTAGGATTCAATGGCAAGAGAAGAATAAGAGGACAGAGAAGACTGGAAACAAACCAATTTCTACACACTTCAGTCTGTGGTTCATTGTGCTCAAACCTGTCAGAACTGCCAGCCCTTTTTTTCTTTGGGTATATGAAATTATTTTAACTTAAACAATCATTAAAAATCCCCCTCCTTTCTACCCTGAGAATAAATTCCCTACAGTGACGAATCCATCTGTGCTCAAACTGTGAAACGTGACCTTCTACATCACAATTCTGTCAAATGAACTATATTAAGCCAGGTTTTTATCTCCAGTACAACAGGTTTTCCCCAGTACTGGTTCTACTGCCTAGTTTCCTCAGCTGTTTTTAGATTGTTAAACATATGGGAATCCCTAGAGTCAAGAATCAGGTTATCTTAAATCCTGAAAGTAATCATGTTATATATAAATACTCCTAAGTTTAGAGCTGGTGAGAATTTAGATGGATTAAGGAACTCAGAGCAGGTAGGCTTCAACTGTACCAACTTCTAAGACACTTGGCCCAGCTGTTTAATGGTCCTGAAGCCTTGAGGGGACACACATTCAGGGTAATTTGAATCAGTGCTTCGAGCACTAAAAAGATTTACATGTTCTTCCCTTGAAAAGAAGAGGAATTTTCTCTTGAAAGTTGTCCCAACTTCGGCTACAAGTTGTATCTTGCACTTTCAATGAACTTAAATACTATTTTAAGAAGGTTTTTTAAATCCCCAAAATAGAAAAGTTTGGAAAAGAATATAAACAAAGTGAGATTTGAGATGATTCATTTTGACTTTTTCTAATTTCTCCGATATTGAATGCCTACCATGGTTGTGTAGCACACGCTGTTTTGCCAGAGAGTTGGCTCTTGACACACACAGGTGACATTTGACAGGCTGGGAAGACTTCTTAGACAAATATCAGCCCAGAGTTTAAATGGAAATAGGCCAGTTAGCAAACAGATAATAAATAGAACCCGTGAGGTGGAAAGATCACGTCCTACCCCTGTTGGGAAAGAATTTGTAAAAAATTATGCAAGGGTCCTTCTGAGAGCTTCCTGAGGTTGAGAACAAACCTTGAAAATGCCTTATCAATTTTTTAAAAAGAGCAACCCTTTCCTTCTCGACAGCTAAGGCTGTCAGGTAAAAGATTACTGTGTTAGGGACATACTTTACTAGAAAAGCATTCGTTGTTCATCAGAAACTCAAATTTAACTAGATGGCCTTTATTTCTCCTTACTATATCTGGCAGCCATATCAACAACAAAATTAAGCACCATTCTCTGCAAACTAGTGTCCCCAGAACGGAATTACTAGCAAGAAGCCCCCCCTCAAACGCCCCCTGCCAATCACCAAACAACTGGGCTCTGGTACAAAAATCAGGTTAAGGCAATATAAATACTATGCACTAGCTCCTGGACCTGTCCTGGCCCAGCCCAAAGGGTTCAAGTTCGTCCAGAAAGAATTAGGGAAGTAATTGTTCTGTCCAACTCTGCGCCAATGGTGTTGAATGACACTGTTCTTAGCACATCAGGTCGGTCCTTCCATTCCTGCTCGGTTTTCTACTGTTTAGTAGATTGTTAGTCTACAGTTGAGCTCTGTGGATGGAACCAGGTAATTTAAATCACCCTAATTACTTCATGCTCCCCTTTCACTTAAAGGCAAGGGGATCTCAACCTTCCTTTGTGTCACTCTATGTTTTATGAGTTTTTAACCTGAGGTGTATACTTGGTGTCCTGAGTCTTCAGCCTTTTGGGAGGTGTTTTTATTGTCAGACTAAGGTTTTATTGTCCCCTAGGACAATGTTACCCAAATGGCATCCTGAAAAACTGAGCTGAATGCAGTGCCTCACACTGTCCTTCCTTGAGCCTTACACCGAAGCCCTCCAGCACTGGACTTGTAGTAATAAAGCGGTGTTTGATTCCTGGTCTGTTATTGATCTGTGATGGTTAGCTTTCTGGGCGCCTCAGAAGCCAGGACTGACAGACTCCTGCCTTTCCTGCTGTGTGGTTCCTCTGCCCCCCTTTGCCGCCAGCATTCGAGTGTATTGACACCTTCTCAGTTCTTTCTGGTTTTGTATTCTTAGCCTTGGACTCCACACAAAAGGAGAAGATTGTTCCTTTCCTTTTAGGAAATTTCTTAGTTTAGAAGAGTACTACTGACTTTCCCAGCTCAAGTCGCCAGGAAGACCGAGGCCCCGGCGAGGCTGCTGGACTGGCAGAAGTTGCAACCCACCAAGTCCTCCCCGATTGACAATGAAGTCATGCCAGTCATGCCCATGTGTCTGGGTTTTCTCCATGTGGTGTCAGTGGGAGTTGAGACTTTTCAGAAGAGTGACACTCCATAAGAGAGCAGTCAAAGAAAACTTGGGGAGGGGCCTGGTGAACCAGAATTCTGAAGATGTGTTAAGACAAGAGAATTCTTTCAGTTTGGAGATTGTGGAATGAAAAATGTTTAGAAGCTTCCATGCAGAGCTGATTTAGCAACCAGGCAATATAAACTCCTGTAGGGTTAAAGAAATCAAGTCTTTCCACCCTCCCACCACTGGTATAATGATGAACACCTGCGGTGTTGTGCGCATGCCTAGGTGGGCATGCGCAAGTGGGCGCACCTGAGTTTGGACATGGGCTTATATGGGTGGAGCCACAAGGATTCCAGGACCAACCAAACAAACAGCGAGAGTACCAACAAGCAGCCACCAATGCGAGAACCAATGGTACCAACCAACAGCAGTGAGAGCAGCAGCAGCAGTGGGAGGAACAGGACACCAGCAGCAAAGCAGTGGAGAGGGTGAGATGGGCTGGGAGGCCAGCCAGCCTCCTGGCCCCCTGGCGCCCCTGCCTGCCATGTATCTGGTCACCTCTGACATTGAAAACATAAAAGGCACCGAGTGCTCCAAGACTCCTTCCCTTACCCCTATCTGCTAAGAACCATCCCGAACTTGCTCAGTGGTCTCTTCCTGCCACTACAACTCCTATCTAGGATATGAAAGCTTTTCAGGAATCAAACGTTTGAGGTCTGAAAACAACAATAAAAACCCCATGTATTACTTCAAAACATAAAAAAGAAATACAAAATAAATATGTACAAATGCTTAATTATGTATCGGTAAAATGAAGTGGCTTTAACTGAGCACTTACGTTTTGTTACTTTTGAAAACAACTTATAGATCAAAAATTTCCACTTCATAGGGATCCCCAAGTATACCACTGTAGGGTCAGAGAAATCAGGTTTTTCCACCCTCCCGCCACTGGTGTGATGATGGACACCTGCGGTGCTACGTGCTTCCTGGGCGGGCATGCGCAAATGGGCACACCTGAGTTTGGACACCGGCTTAAATGGGCGGCGTCATGAGGATGCCAGAACCAATAGTACCAACGAGCAGCAGCAAGACCAGTCAACAAGCAACGAGAGTATCCAACAAGCAGCAGAGAGAAGAAGCAGCCGAGAGGGTGAGATGTGCCGGTGGCTGGAAGCCCTGCCAGCCTCCCGGCCCCCCGCCACCCCTGCCTGCCATGTACCTGGCCACCTCTACTAAATAAAGTATGAAAAGCCACCGAGGGCTCCAAGACTCCTTCCTTTACCCCTGTCTGCTAGAACCATCCCGAACCTGCCCTGTGTCCCCTTCCTGCCACTACAACAACCCAGAAATCATTCATTAAATATGTTACTCAAAGCCAAATGATGTGCAATGGAAAATTATAAATATCATTTCCTATTTTTATAGGAAAGAATTTGGGATGTGAGCACATGTTAATATAGTTGTTAAGGTGGCACAGGGTCTCTAAAAGTAAGACTACCTCAGGCCTCTGAAACAATCCTAGAACAGTAATTGCAAGGTTCAGAATTACTCACTTCTCTTGCTTTTAGGACCCTGCTTGGAATTCCAGACAGGTGAACTCTGAAGAGCTTTTTCTGATTGACAATATGCTAATTATACACAGATAGAATATACACACAGAGCCCAAACTCCCTAAGCTGACAGACAAATGCAAAAGTGAAATAAAAAACATCTCTTTTAAATTCCCACACCTAGGGCCCGCTTAGTATCTGAAAACTTACTCTGGATTTTAGAAAGGACTGAATGCCCCTCACACAGACGCTTGCTCCGTGCCCGTGAGAGTTCCATGCACCAGGCCTTTTCTAGCAGAGTCTGGTCTGTGATGAATGCCTTTGTATTTAGGGGGCACTTTCACCCTCAACCTTCCATTCTACCACCACCACCACCCCCCCCTTCATTTCTACATGGTGAAATCTGGGCAAACTATTAAAGAGAGTTGATCAGAAATGGGCCTGTGGATGGAGAAGTCCCCTGGCTGCCTTTGGGGAGTAAATGGGGTAGAGGGTGTGAGTCTGTGGGGCTAAAATATTGTAGGTGCAAATGCTCAGTGAAGTGACAATGAATGTGTGGCCCCCTTGGAGTTTATAATTATTGGGTATTATAATTATGTAACCCCTTTTATTTACGGATAGCAGGGGATGAGGGGACAGAGGCAAAATCAACTTCTTGCCTTGCCCTCCCTCCGGGGTGGGTGTGCTGATGGCTCTGCATTGCATTGGTTCTGCCGCAGCTAACCCCTGAAGGCACCTAGCGGCTCAGCGCTGTCTGTCTCTCCCCGAGGCCCAGCAGCTGTCCAAGGCACAGACTGGGGGCCTCTCCTCTCTTCGCTGGGCCTTGGGCTGCCTGGCCCTTCCCTGACTCTCATCTTTACTTGCAGCTTCTTGACAGTTATTTTGAAGCCTACCAGCATGTGCTGGACCCCAAGGAGAGGTTTGCCTTAGCGCAGGTCATCACCGACGTCATGCACAGGCGCCCCAGGTTCGAGCTCAGCCACCCGTATTTCACCAAGGCCTACCAAGATGAGTGCGTCTGTCTGAGGCTGCACTGGCAGCTGGTGCGGGGCATCCTCAACCAGCAGGTGAGTATCGCTGGGTCAAATGGCACACCATGTGAGGAGAGGCTGGAAAACGCAGGCCAGACTGAAGATGGTGGGTCCAGACTCCAGGTTTTCTATGGCAGCATGTACAGCATGTTGGTCTGTAAGCTCGTTTGCACTGTTGAATTCCAGTCATGCCCACAGTTTTAATCGGAGGTTTTCAACCCTAATTACATCTAATGGTCCACAAAGAATGGACAACCTGTTTTCATGTGGTAATAGAGTTTATCAGTAGTGATAAAGGGCTAAATAGACCTCTTTTCAAGATGTTTGTGCATAAAATTATATATTTTAATGTTGTGGCTAATTTTAGGACACAGAAGGACATGGTCACAGTGTTTGATTTCTAGGGTACAGGTAGTGGTAGAACTAAGCAGAATATAAAAGTTGTTGCCTGTTTGGAATGGTTTCCTTGTAGTCAGTTATTGGACAAAAGAAGTTGTCTCCTGTCTCGAGAGCGTCTGAAGCTGGGCGCCTGTGTGGGGCTTGGCTGAGCTCTTGGCTGCAGCTGAGAGAGCAGCATGATGGTGTGAGACCATCCTCAAAATCATGTCTGGGTGAAAATGACTCAAGTAATGAAGAGACGCAAAGGACTGATGTTCTTCTCATGCCAAGGGTCATAACTCACAGGCATGGGAAAGTTTAAGTTTTATAATTTTAACTTTTATGCTACATTTCTAGATAGAAAATCAGCGGGAGTATGTCCAGAGGCTTTGGCAGGAAGACCGTTCAGATGACAGCAATAAATTTGGACTTCCACTTAACATCATTTGCAAGCAGCTTATTTCCATAAACAATAGTTGGTAAGTTGATGTTGTCTTTAGACAGTTCACATTTAATCTTCTAGGTAGATTGAAGTCATCATGCTAAACCTAAATACTTTTCTATGAAGTCCCTCTCAAGTATTTGGGAGAGGTGAGAAAATTAGGTATGAAAGCCAGAGGAGGGCTTACTTTATAAATAATAAAGAACAGGAGGCTAGAATTTATTTATTAAAGATTTATTTATTTATGCATACAAGAGCTAGGGTACAGGTCAGAGTCGCTGGAGGTGAGAGGATTCACCAGAAACAGAGTGGGGAGCAGAACAGGCAGATGGACTGAAACACACTGCTGAGGGGAGCAGTGAGCAAGGCAGGAGGTCTGCTGCACCATGTGGGTGGCTGTGGGTCCCCTTCCTGGCCGGGATGGAACTCATGCTGCTGTGCAGTGGATGCTTCACAGTGAATCGCTCAAACCACTGTGCCACCAGGGAGGACCCAAGGCTAGAATTTAAGCCCATGGCAGTGGGTGCAGAATCTTCATTCTACAAGAACTCATAGATGATAGATAGATAGATAGATAGATAGATAGATAGATAGATAGATAGATAGATAGATAGATAGATAGATAGATAGATCCTTTCGAAATGCTGGCAGAGGATTTATTTCAAGGTGCCACACGACATGATTTCACCCCTCTAAGGAGCAGATTAAATATCCAGAAAGCACATGTTTTACCAGCCCCTTGCCTTGTAGTATGACTCCCCCATAAGAGAACCCGGGAGGGGCAACGAGCTCAAGTGGGCCATGATCACAAACTCTCCACTGCCTTCAGATGGTAGAGAAATTGTCCAGCTCCTTTCGACATCCAGCAAATATTTGTTGAGCATCTTCACGTCTGCATGTCCAGGAGGTGTGCTCCGAGCAGGGCGCACAGATGGCGCATGGCATGGTCCCCTGCTCCTGTGAAGAGCCCTGTCCCTCAGCACTGGGAGTTGTTCAGCAAGAAGTTGCCACAACAGGCGATGGTGTCATCTTGGGAACTGGCAGAGTGTCTTGGGATTTCGCAACTGAAATTCTAACCTCATCTCTTGAGAAAGCATCCTGGGAGTTCCAGGCACAATACTGATTTTCCTCCACAGACCTTTCTGGACTGATTTCTTCACTGTAGTAAGCTCGAGACACCAGCTGTGTGTGCAGCTCGCTACGGCAAGATTCTCCTGCCAGGAAATTGGTTTTGGCAGAACAAGCTAGGACTGTATGGATACTAAGTGCTGCCAGAATAGTCTCAAAGGCCAATGTTACTTACTTGATGAGATTCCTTTCTAGCCTTAGGGTTATATTTCTTACCACTGGGTAGATTTAAGAACTATGTATGTTAAGTGGTATGTAGTTTTAGAAATTTCCTTGACTTGTGCTGCGTCCTCTATTTCCAATGGGACACTCACCAAAAGGCATTTTATCTTTTCTGGCCTTCTTCATTTATAAAATAAAACATCCTTAGGGCAAATATAAATGACTTCAGCAGTTGTGTACAAAATTTTTAAATTATCTTTTTCTATCAACATTTTGGGAGAGAAAGAGCATAGAAAATAAAAGCTCAAGAGAAAAAATACAGAAGCTAACCATGAAAATTATTTGTTTAATGTTCACTTTTATTGACTGGAATGTTGACAGGTTTGCCATATGCAGTGTGAGAGCCCTGCTTTTAAACTCAGTTTTTAGAATATAGTCCTGTCTTCCAAATTTAAAAAAGTGTGAATCAAAGTAAAACATGTGTTATTTAACCCAACGGGGTTTCCCCACAGCTTCTGAGGTCCCTTCAAGCTCCTAGTATTTTGTAATGTCCTGGATTATAGGAGCTATTTACTTTGTCTTTGAAAACATAAAATTTAAAGATCTTTGAAAACAGGGTAAGTCCTTCCTTGTGTAAAATTGTCACTAATTGTTCCTCTTCTTTAAGCCCAGCCTTGAAAAACATTTATCTGCTGGAGTTCCACCCTTCCCTGGGTCTCGCTTCACTCATCCCTAGAGCGCTTGAACACCTCCTCCAGGAAGTCCGCTGCGCTTGCAGACCCACATCAGCCAGTGACCTCGCCCTGTTGGAGAGACATGTGCTTAGGTTGGCCCTGGATGTGTGGCTGACCCCATCGAAGCCAGAGTCCTCGTACTGTGCACAGCTTCAGAAAAATGTAGGTTCGCCGAAGGGTAGGTGGGTCCTTGGCAAAGAGAATATTTCCTCCCAGATGTTACTACTTAGCTATGTTTTTCTGTTTGGCTCCATTCCCCAATTTGACCAGAGACAAATCATAGATCTAAGCCTAGCCAGCATTTTCTTGATTGTTGTTTTTTTTTTTTTTCTTTTCAGTTTCAAAGTTTCTGGAGATAGATATAGGTATAGGGGAAATGTTTTCTGGTTAATTATTTACATCTTGGCAATACATATTTTTAATTAAAAATTATTTGCTCTCTTTCCACTAAGACGTCCTAAAATTCATTGTATTGTCTGGAGCTGAGATCTGGTAGAGGAGAGAGTAAAGCGAGGAGTCAGACACCCGGACTCAAATTCAGTAATTTGCTGTGTGATTCTAAGCAAGTCATTTAGCCTCTCTGAGCTTCACTTCCCTATTTTGTAAAATTGTGTTTGTGTATTTGGGTGGAAGTGTGTTTAGTGATCCCTAACACCCCTTCTAGCTCTAATGCCTCATAGTTGGACCCGTGGGCTGATGATTTATAGGTGTATATAGTTGGATTTTAATTTGCTTCCCTTTCTATTAAGGCATTTGTAGTTGACCCTGCGTTTCCTTACTCTGGGTGGGTTCTTTCTGTATGAAAGGAACTTTCAAGGGCCTCAACTGCCAAAAATATCTATTTCACAAGTCTACCTCAGCCTTCTCACTTCTCCTCAGACTAAAATTTTGTTTTATTTTAAATTGATCAAAATAATATAAGACAGAATTTAACAAAACAGGAATGCAAAAAATTACCCTGATTATACCATTCAAATGCATTTATAGTCATTATTTTTTAATTCAAGTGTTCTTCATATTCCTGTTTTATATAGTTATAATCCTATCCTTTTATACTATTACCTCTGGTAATATTTGACCATATGCTTTTCCATATTGTTAACTGGTTTTCATACCTTTACGACCACATCATTTTCTTAAAGGTGAATCATAACTATTTAATCATTTCCCTACTGACAGACATTCAAGTCATTTCCAATTTTCAGTATTGTTAAACATGCTATAAAGCGTATCTCCATGCTTACAGATTTTTCATATATTGAATCAATTCCTTTTGATAAATTCTTGGAAATGGAATGCTGAAATAAAACCAAGTCTTTGTTTTGTTTTTTAAACTTCAGTCTTTGTATATATGTTGGCAGATGACTTTCTAGAAGGGTTGTGCCAAATTATAATTCCAACAGTCATGTGCAAGAGCACAAGTCCACTACAGAATGAGTGGTGAATGCAGAATGAGGTGTGAGGACCCATGTCTGTGCCAATATATACATGTATTGGCACAATACATGTATTGAAAGGACAGTGTGGATACTCTGGTTTCTCTTCAGATCATATAAAACTTTCATCTTTCACTAATATATACATACACCTAAAAGGTGGCATTACACTATTAAATTTAACTTTCTAGCTATGTGTTGACACTAAATTTTCTTCCAAAGCTGCATTTTGGGTAAACTTTCTGGCCTTTCTTTTTATTTTTGGAATCCTAGTCTCATTCCTATTCACTTCATGAACTCTCCTTAAATAAAATTTTATACTTTGTCTATCATATTTTCTACAAATATTTCCTTAATTTGTCTTTTTATTTTTTAACACAAATGTCTTATTTTCATATAGTAAAAATGTGTTGGTCTTTCCTTTGTGATTTCTTTATCCTCCTAAATCCAGCAAATCTTCCTCTAGATGCTTTATGTTTATCTTATTTCATTCTCTGTTTTAAGACTTTGGTTTCTATTTCAGAATTATTTAGCTTCTTAGTATTCCACCGAGTGTGTGAGTGTGTATGCATGTGTGTGTGTGTGTGTGTGTGTGTGTATGTAATAGAATTTTCCCCAAATTGTCAGTCATAAATTCTACTGCCATCTATTGAAGATTCTTTCACGTTGTACTATGGTACCAGATTTTTTAAAAAATATTTTAAATGCTCTTATAAATCATAGTACCTGTGATAACTTTCAATTCTCCCACTGATATCACATTTTTATTTATTGTTCCTTTTGAAATGTGTTCTCATTTGGGCCTAGAAATGATAAATACTCAGATAAATCTTTTTTTGGTAGGTCTGAAAATGGGGGTCAAGATTGCCCTAGGAGGACATGCAGAATTGAGTGCAGGCCCTTCTTGATTAACAGCCATTCATTCAACAGCCCCTTATACTGTGGATGCGGGAAAGAAATCCCAGCAGACATTGAACAAAAGGACCTTATGGGCATGACTCGAGGACCTGCTTGTGTCTTTTCACTTAGTCGCACCTGCCAAGACCCTATCAGCAGTGTGAAGTGAGGACTCACTATAGTCTGATGAATCTCGTTTTCACTTTGGAAGACTTCCAGAGTCTTGAAATAGGACCCTCGAGTAGGCAATACCATTGATAGATGCATGGGGAGATAAGAGAAGTTGTGCGCCACGGGGGAGCCAAATCAGGAAAGGCAGAGCAGGCTTCCCCAGACAGGCTCTTTGCAGGAGCAGTATGTTAGAGGGCAGCGGAGATGTCAGAGCAGAGGACCCAGGCTGAGGAGGTTTAAAGGACAATGTGGCTACTTCCCAACGTGCCCAGGGCTGCTTCTGAAGAGGGGAACTTGGTCAAGGCAGTTCGGGATGCTGTAAAGCTCCTGAGCTTGGAATTGGGAGCCTGTTTACTCACTGTGGTACTGTGTGACCTGAGGGAATTTCCGTATTACTTTAGATCCCTCACTGGTAATAATGGAAATAATGGTGTCGGTGATGCCGACTTCATGGAGGTTTTAAAACTAAAAATAGTTAATATATGTGAAATTCTTTGACATTTTAAAACTGCAATTAATAGGAAATTATTATAATTATTAGTCACCAAAGTACTGAGAACTTTTTTTGTTTAGGGCATCTTTGTCATTCCTATGATTTATTTTGGCTTTAAACATTAATAATCATGTTTTAGCAGCTGATTCTAACAACAGCTAATACTAGCTACCAAGCTCGTTTGCATCTCACTTAGCCTCCGCAATAACCCTCTTTGGTAGTTATTATTCATTAATTCCTGTTAGGTACTGTTATCCTCCTGAACCCCACTTAACAAATGAGGAAACCAAGTATCAGTGAAATTGAGTCAGCTGCCCCAAATCTCACAGCTTGTAAGTGGCAGAGGTAGGACTTTAGTCCAGGAAGTCTAGACCCAGAGTCTGTGCCACTGATATTTTTTTCATAATGTGATTTTTTTGGTTTTATAAAAAGTACTTTGCTTTCTTTCAGCTGTTTTCAGCTAAAGTGATGAGTGATCCTTTTCTTGTGCTGGAGATAGGCCGGCTTGCGCTCAAGTCTGCAGCAGGTGGAGGGGAGGAACAAGGCCAAGATTCCCACACACTGCTCCTGGAGACATTTTCCAAGCTTCTGGAACTCTTGACCCTCCGGCACCGGCTGATAGAAATGAGCCTGGAGAGTGTCTACTTAGCACGGTCCGTAGTAGGACTGAGGATCCAGAGGGGAGAAAATAGACTGTGGGTTTCCTGCCCTGAAGTCTCGCCACCTCTGTGCCCTCAGCGCAGCGAGAGAGCTTCCTAAATGGCTAAATGGTCACCTCGTTCCCCTGTCGCTCCCAGCCTCCCTCATGCCTCTCTGAACACTCAGCTAGCCTACGTTCTCCTCCCAGCCCCTGGGCTTCCTGTCCATTCTGCACTTTCCCTTTTAATTAGATGCCTAATATTGGTTTATTGGCTTTCTTGTCACGTGAGCTCTCTGTTCACCTACAGACCATGTTACACCCTCACCTGGTATGAGGCCTGATAACACACGAGGTACTCAGGGGATATTGATTTGATTTACTCTTAAATATAACAGAGTTAGATAGCAGTGTAGAAGCAGTAGACAGCCTAGAGAAAGGAATGAGTGAGTGACAGCATCCAGTTCTGACAGAAGTGTGGACATTTCAGCAGGTGGAGAGAGTTAGATTAATGTATTTTGGGAATGAGTGGGAGGTGATGGTAGCACATCCAAGTAGGCATATTACACAAGCAGGAAAAGTATGGAACTGGAGGGCTTGCAGCAAATGTGTATGAGTGCCGTTGTGTTCTCATTCCTGTGTGAGGCCGCACAACACAAAGATTCCTGCCATCCACTAGCCACCATTACCCAGGGTCTGCTGTGGCCTGAGTGAGTAGCATCTGAGGCTAACATGCCAGCAAGACATCTTGTTACAGGGCAACCCTAATATAAAATGGGTTTCCCTCACTGGGTCCTACCCATATGCTCAGAAGAATTTTATAATAAGTCCCAACTTCAGGCACACATGAAAAAGTTATTAAAGGGTTTTATTTTACAAAAGAAGGGGAATAAAGTAGAGATAACACCAAGGGAAGAGAGGGAGACAAATCCTCAAATATCCTACCAAGCTGGAATATCCTACCAAGCTCAAATATCTTCCAAGCTGGAACGCAATGGCGCGTTGAGAGCTGGCTCTGAGTCAAGTGAGATGTCTCCAAAGGAAGAGAGAGCCCAAAGCTCACCTCTCTGGTTTTATAGCCAGCCTGGCTGCTTAACTCCAGCCTCAGGTCCCAGCGATCCACTCTTCGATAATCATCTTATCGGATTTGTGGTTCTGGAACACTGGTGGTCTGGAGTGGGGGTTGGAGTCCACAAACCCATCTGTGTAATCCATTGAGGACTACCTTTCCCCCTAACAATCTGAATGTGCCCAGCTGCGTGTCAGCTGGGAGTAAAGCTCAGAGTTGAGGCAGGACAGAGATGGGTCACGGGTTCTTATAAAAGGGAACAATTGTTTGCACTTGGGGTCAGCAACAGGCTTCTTGAAAAGGGGATGGATAAAATTAGAAGAGGGCCAGGTTTGGGACCCCAGACAACACCAGAATTTGAAAATAAAGAGGAGGGAAAGCCAATGGAGATGGAGAGCGAGCGGCCACGAGGCAGGAGTATGGAGATTTAGGAGAACAAAGATGTTCTTCAAGGGGGAGACAAAAAGGTTGCTTGAAGAGGTCTGAGTGAAGATGGGGAGCTTGAGTACAGGATGGTGTTCTCACGAGGGCTCTGAGGACAGTGGCTTGTAGAAAATGAGCTTTGAGCAAGTGTTCAAGCACATCTCCTCCTACTTGAGCTCCGTCTTTAACCATCATTGCCGAGAGCGGGCTTATGACCGTGGTGACTCATGCACTTCATACTGGACTTGCCTTACTTCTGTTTTGATTGTTTGCTTTTGTGCTTATGTGTATGTTTTGGTTTTCTTGCCACCTACTTTCCTTTTAGGGGGGAATATTAGCAAATGTTCTTAACTCTTTTTTCCCCTCTTTTAGCCTCTATAAGGAATTGGCAAGGGAGATGGGTTTTGAAGAATTCCATTTGTATCTGAGATCTGTTCACTTTGAACTGGCATCATACAAGGAGAAGGTGGACTGTTCACCTCCTGTCTTTATAACCTCTCTGCTGGAGGACAGTGATCATGTGGACAGGTGAGTCTGGAGAGGGTCAAAGCGAAAAATAAGATGACAGTAGATTTAATGACCAGTGAAAAGGGAGAAGTAATTACACAACTGGACACACATCTTAAAATTCTTTCCCTTATAGTCTATCTGCCATGGTTTCTGTCTCCCTTTTTATTTTTCATTTTTTTCTTAATAAGGGGGGATTAAAAGCTCAATTAAGGGGGTAATTGGATAAAAAACACCATGTAACAGAAATGAAAGAATCAGATCAGAGAGTTCAAATGAGGTGGAATCACCAGGCACAGGAGCTGCCTGGGTTGACCATGTTGTTCGGGGCAGAAAGGGATTTACAAATCTAACATATATGGCAAGATCACTGCCAGGTCCTTGTCCTTGGCCAGTTTCAGAAGTCAAAGCAAACCAGTGAAACCTCTTTTTCATGTCCCATAGATTTAATCCATTGCCTGAAAGAAACGTTCTTACTAGTAACAGATTGTGACTTACTCAGTTGGGGAAAGGAATTTTGTTTTCCCCACCACGGAGTCAGCCTTTGATATGTACCTTCTCTGCCAATCTGCCTTCCCCTGTGGGTTGGTCCTAGCTCTATTCCTGGAGATTCTTGGTACTGGCTCCACCCCAAAGAAAATAATGTCCAAGAGGACAATCACCTTTCTTTTCTTCACATGGGTTACTCAAAATTTGGTTTAGCTAAAGGTCTTCTTTCCCCAGAGAAAGCATGGGTTGAAATGAAGGGGGCTAGGATGATAGAATATAGTGCCCAGGTTTTCTCAGTCAAAGCACCATTGAAATTTGGAGCAGGATAACTTTGTCTTGTAGGGTGCTGTCCTGTGGCATCAGAGGTGGTTCAGCAGCAGCCCTGATCTCTGGCTACCAAATGCCAAATACCTTCCCCCTATTTAAGACAATCAAAAATGCCTTTTGACATTGCCAAATTTGCCCTGGAGGTAAAAATCTTCCCTGCTGTATCCTGTCACACTACTTAAAGCAAAAGACAATTTATGTAAGGATACAGAACTACCTCACAGAAGCTGATGGCAGGAGGTATAACTGGGCCTCGGGCGAGGCTGGGTCTCCTACCATGAGCTAAGCTGCTCTCTGGTTCTTCAAGGGCCTCCTGCCTGAGGCGGTATTTGACAGTGTTGTGAAAGTAGGGCATGTTTTTGTTCAGCCTGAATCAACCAGTCAGCACAAACTGCCCAACTGTTCTGTGGCCTGGTCAAGAGATGAGCGGTCCTTCATATGATGCCCCAGAGACTGTACAAAGATCTGGGGGGCCCTCTGAATCACTAGGGGAAGGCGTATGCATCCAAGGAACTTGTGTCTTGAGTTCGTGTTTGTTTTATGAATGTTAGTACCTAGCGTTGTCTCTCAGGAAGGCCTACTACAACAGCTACACGCACCACGTGTGAGTAGAGTGACACAGTTTAGAAAGCACAGTCATGCCTACGGTCCCATTCTCATGTAAGGAGGTGATACCTCCATTTACAGAAGAAATCAAGATTCATAGATACTAAATTACTTGATAGAGTCTCATAGTTATGGACAAAGGACTGTGTCTCAATGCAGAACTGTGGTTGAAAAGAACATTTAGATGGTAGCTGGGACCAGAAGAGAGTGAAACTGAACAACATTTAGGGAGTGGACAAAGGAGCTGAATTGGCGAAGGGCCGGAGCAAGTGAGATCAGAGAGTCATGAGAGGAATGGAGATCCAAAGAAATTCGAACACTCCAGGATGAGTGCAATCACACCGCAAGTTCAAGACCAACAAGGATTGAAGCTATCTCAGAGCATTTGGTATTTGGGTAAAAATATAAAGTCCTGTACAAAATTTACACCTGCTATTACTATGCTGTGTCAGAACTCATCAGAGCTGAATCCTTGTCGTTCTGTCCCATCAGAATGGGCATTATTTGACCAATGTCAAGACACATAGAAACAACTTCCTGTTTCTTCTTGCAGGTATTCCCCTACTACCTTGCTCTTAGCCATTTCTGAGCTGGATGATAACCAAGTGGGAAAATTTAGTTTTTATACAAAAGAAGCCATTCTTAAGGTAAATAATTTTAATCGCTTTTTTAAAAAAGAAACTAGATGACAATTAGGCAATTTGCTCATGTGTTCCTTTAAAAAAAATCATGCATTTCATATTAGCATGGCACCCATATATAAGAAAATCTCCCAGTTTCACAATGATGATGCAATTGCTTTGTTCAGTGTGCACATTGGCCTAGTGTGCACCAATGAAGTTGCAGCACCTACAATAACTTCTAGCAGATATAAAAAAGAAGCACAGGTACTGACCCATTTTTGCATCAAGGTTTTAAAATATATACTTGTTACTGAAACTTTTATATGATCTTTTTAAACCTGGTGCTATTTTCCCTGCCATTCAGAAGAATTTCTTGCTTCTGTATGTGCATATGTGCTCCCCCCCACCCCCCAGTGTGTGTTTAAACATTAATCTAATCTTGGCAGTTTTACTAGGGCCTGCCACTGAGCACCAGTTTGCTAGTTTATCAACGCCTACTCAACCTTTTCTGACCCCTGGGGAAATGGAAGCCTGATGGAAATCTGCATGGCAAATCAGCCAGGAGGCTGCCTGCCTGCTTGGGGTGAAATGGTGCTTGGGGGAAGCAGAGTCAGTCTGTGGCTGGGGAGCAGGATGTCCACATGTCTTGCAGTGAAACTCGCGTATTTGCATGTTGAATAGTCGTAATCTCAGCCCTCAACTTGACTTCTTTCTTTATGAGAGAAATTCTGAATGCCTTTCCTTTTCTTCCTTTAGCTCTTATTCCATGCAGGAGTAGAAAATATGCAAGTGACCCTCGCATGCCAAGCTGTTCAGAAAAATGCTTTGATGGTGGCTGTCCAGCAGGCAAACTTCTACCACACTCCCCAAGGAGGCGGTCCTTCTGGTGTCAAGGTCAGTCTATGATAGCATTGATCTATGATAAAGAAGCCTGAGACACATCAACCTCTTGCTTCCTCTCTACCAATTCTCCCTTTCCAACCTTCTCCCTCCTTTTTCCCCACCACCTTCCCTTCCTCTCGCTCTTCCTTCCCCCACTTTTGTTCCTCCCCTTGTTTCTTCCTTCCTATCTTTTTATTTTCCTCCCCTCGGGCTCTCCCTTCTTTCTTTCCTAATGTGTATCAACATGTGACCCAATCCTTCTGGTGTCTTAATTTTCAGGGGTTTACTAATAATCTTTCTTTTGTATATAATTATTGACTATCTAAAATCATCCAGCAAAAAATGTCCTGCTCCCCACTTCTACTTTGTAAATCAGTGATTTTCTTGCTTTCTGTTTTGTCCTTCTGTGTTCCTTTTTTTTTTTTCCCCAAAAGTAACCAGATACATTTGTGCCTTTTTTTTTTCACAAGTAATACATATATTATTTTTGTTTTGTTTTTGAGACATAATTTACATGCCCTAAAGTACATAATTCACAAAATCCTGCAACCATTATTACTATCTATTTCCAGGACATTTTTATCTTTCCCAGAAGAAATCCTGTTTCATTAGCAGTCACTCCCACCCCCCTTTCCCTCACCCTCGAACAACCACTAATTATTTTCTATCGCTACAGATTTGCTTTTTCTGACATTTCATGTAAATGAAATCACACAAAGTATTGTGACTAATTTTTTTCATTTAACATAATGTCCTCAAGTTTCACTCATGTTCTAGTGTCAGGTCTTCATTTCTTTTTATTGCTGAGTAACATCCTGTTACATAGTAGAACACATTTTGTTTACCTGTTCATCAGTCCACAGACACTGGGTTGTTTTTATTTGGGGGCTATTATGAATAATGCTACTAGGAAATTTCTGTACAGTTTTTGTAAGGACATATGCTTTGATCGCTAGTGACTGTAACTTACGTAGAAAACGAAATATTTACTGTCCAGATGGTCTTCGACATTTTTAAGCTTCATGGGGTTTATGCAGCTTATTGTATTCACCCCTTTCCCCACATTTCTCTACTGCTATCAATTTCCACTCTTTCTATTAATAGGAGAATGCAAATTTATGAGTATGGCAAGAATAATCAATTCTCATTTCTTCTGCCAAATACTAAATTCCCACAGAAATAAAATACTGATGTAGAAAATAGGGATAGAGTGAGTTGTGATTTTTAAAAAATTCAACCACAAAAATCTTAATGCAATACCTACTAAATGTTAAGCTCATGAGATTATACTGAAGTGCAGTTCAGGATCCTGAGGTGCTTATGGACCACCCCCCCCATGTGTACAGGGGGACCCAGGCCCACAAGTGGCTCAAATGCAAGTTATAAAGGTATAAATGCAAGGTACAAGTTATAGGAGGAATATAGAGAGGTCATATCTGGGGCATCAGAGAGACCATCTCAAAGAAGGGCATTTGGCAGACAGAGATGACAGTCTGATCATTAGCGGCCCCATCAGATACTCAGGCATGGATGAGAAAGGACAGATGGAAACTAGGAGACCGTCACTGTGGTTTTCTTTTTTTTTTAAGATTTATTTATTTATGCATACAAGAGCTGGGGTACAGGCCAGAGGTGGGGGAGGGGCTGAGAGGATTCACCACAGACAGAGCAGAGAGCAGAACAGGCAGATCAACGGAGGTACACTGCTGAGGGGAGCAGCGGGCACAGCAGGAGAGGTCTACTGTGCCATGTGGGTCCCCTCCCTGGCCGGCAGCAGGGATCGAACTCATGCTGCAGTCACTGCGGTTTGTTTCATAATGCGTTGCTTAACCCACTGTGCCACCAGGGAGGCCTTTTTTTTTTTTTTTTAAAGATTTATTTACATCACTGTGGTTTTCATACCAATGAATATATAGAGTCTTATCCAATTGATCTTATGAAGAATACCAATGTGTAGAATACCAACAGATGTAAGTGTGGCTGTTCTAGTTGAAATGGAGATTAAGAGGCTTATGAATCACTCCCTGAGATCTACCCCCGCAGCAAATATTGAAAGTCACTGGTAGGAGCCCAGGGTGGGTGTGGGAAGGCATTAGAGTAATAGCTAAGAAGACCTGCTGCACAGGGAGGGGTACAGTGGCATTAGGGTACTGTGTGTATGGGGGGAGGGCAGGAAGAGAACTGATGAGATGATAAAGATGAATAAATGATGGCAGGGAAAGGGAGCAAGAGGACGGGAGGGAAGGGGAGAAGAAAGGAAAGAGACAAAGGCAGAGAGAGAAAAAATTGTGCACTGCTACCAAAGCCAAAGGAGCGGAGTATTTTGAGAAGAAATGAGTCACCAAAGAAAATGCACAAATGGCAAATAAGTAAATAAAACATTGTTAACTCTGTTAGTCATTAGAGAAATACAAATTAAAACTCCAATGAGAAGCCACAGAACACCCATTAAAATAATTAAAATTTAAAAGGCTGACCATCCCAAGTGTCGGCAAGGATAAGGAAGATTCAGACCCTCGACACTGCTGATGAGGGTGCACTTGGTACAATCACTGTGGAGAACAGCTTGGTGTTTTCTTAAACAGTTAAACTTACCATGAGATCCAGTCACTCCATGCATATGAATTTACTCAAGAGAATAATGCACATGTCCATATAAAAACTTGCACACAAGTGTTTATAGTCAAGAACTGGAAAAAACTCAATGTCCATCACCAGGTGAATGGGATAAGCAGATTGCAGTATATTCATACAGTGAAATACTATGCAGCAGTACAAAGAAATGAATATTGAAATCTCACAACAATGTGGTGGAAGTCAGACAAATAAGAGTACATTGTACATGACTTGATTTACATATAATTCTAGGAAATGCTTTCTAGTTTATAGTTTCAGAGAGCAGAGCAATTTGTTTGAGGAACTGGGCATGGCAGGGAAAATGGCTGTGGTCATTTTACAGTGACAGTGTCACATTTGTTTACTTAAGTCACCATGTATCTAATTGTACACTTTAAATATTTGCCTTTAATTGGCAGTCATTTATACTGCAACAGAGCTACTATTTTTTTAAAAAAAGAAGAAAGAACAAGACATTGAAATTTGATAATGTGAAGGAAGAACCAGAATGTCAATTGAGGTCACTGGATGTTCTCAAAAGTTCACTGCTGACTCAGAGAGCAGTTCTCCTGAGGCTGGAGTGAAGGTAGACCGTCGGAGTCAAGCAGTGACAGCATGACAGAAGTACGAAAGCAGAGTCTATTCACCATTCCTGGGTTAGTCGGCTCCAGCCCTACCAAAATGCCATAGATGGGGCGGCTTAAGAAACAGAATTTATTTTCTCATAGTTTTCCAGGTGAGACGTCTGTAAGACCAAAGTGCCAGTGTGGCAGTTTCTAGAGCGAGCTCTTCCTTGCTTGCATGGCTTGTTCTCACATGGCAGAGAGAAAAAACTCTGGTATCTCTTCCTCTTTTTGTAAGGGAAACAGCCCTATCAGGTTATGTGCTAACCACATGACCTAATTTAACCAATGATCTCCCTAAGGCCCTGTCTTCAAACATCTTCACATCAGTGGTTAGAACTTCAGTTTGTGAATTTGGGACACAAACATTGAATCCATAATAGCTTTTTAAGAAGTTTGGTGAGAATGAAGGAGGAGACTTGAGAGTGTAGACGATTAAGGAATGAAAATTGATTGTGAAGACATCTGTAGCAAAGGACTGCACAAGAAGAAGGAGTTGAGGATAGAAACGAAGGCTGGGAGACTGGCGTTTTGAATAGATGAGGGAGCCGGTGAGTTAAGATGAGCTAAATGATACAGGAATGACACATGGAATC
The DNA here is from genome assembly GCA_019455555.1 of Galemys pyrenaicus. Taxonomy (NCBI): domain Eukaryota; kingdom Metazoa; phylum Chordata; class Mammalia; order Eulipotyphla; family Talpidae; genus Galemys; species Galemys pyrenaicus. The sequence continues at coordinate 1,166,803 of JAGFMF010011446.1, read as the reverse complement.
CTCTCAGCAGCCCCGTGAGATGGGGGACATCAACCCCTTTTCTTGGGTGAGGAAACAGTTTCTGAAAGACTAAGGCACAGAGCTGAGGCCACCAGCTAAGTGTCCGCGCTGGCATCCCGCTGCAGAGGTCTTCCTGCCACTCGACCTTGCTCACAGGCCATCCGAGGCCTCCCCGACCTTGACACTTTTCACCCTGGATTTTTTTCTCGTCTCTACTTATGTATCTTTCAGTATTATAGCTATGGAAAACTTATTTCTTCCTTGGATGGTAGAAATGGTCTTTTTCTTAAAATTTGTATTTCAGAAAAAAAATCCATCATGCTCTGCAGCTCCACAACCAACAGAAATATTAGAAAATATCCATTTCTTCTTTCTTTTTCCCTCCCATCCTTCCTCCCCGCCTACCCTCCACCTCTCATTATCACACTGCGCAGGGCGGAGCATAAAACCTGCTTCTGTACACAGACTTTTACCACAGCGGGCACCTGGGACAACTTTTTTTAGATCTTGTCAGCCATGAAATCCATGAGCAGTGTTTCTGGAGAGGCCTCTCTAGCTACTTTGCAGAACATAGAACCCTTCAGACAATTGCACTATGTTCTGGAAATAGTCACATTTGATGCCTCACCCCTTCATTGCTCCAAACGATATCTTTTTCCCTCCCTTCTCTAACTCTCCACCTTTCTCTCCTTCTCTCCTCTTACTTTCTCTCTCTTTCTCCCCTGTTTCTTCCCACCTTCCACTCTCTTTCCCCTAGTCTCCCAAATGGACTCAGTCCTTTACATGTGTTTGGGGGTCTTTTGTGGTTGTGAGATAAATTCACATCCAGTACCACAAGACTTATAAATCCAACACATTTGATTCACTCTGGTTTGAAATATTCTAGGAAATAAGTTCAGATTGGATAAATCATGGTGGAATGGATCCAACCCAAAGAAGAAATTCCAGAAACATGAGTGGTATGGAGAAATTGCCGTTAGCCCCAGCTTCAAAAGTGTCGGTCGCTTTTACTCATCCTTCAGAGAGATTTCAGGCTACCAAAAGGTACTGCACGCAGGAATTTCCTCTTTTAAGGGATAGCTTAAAGAGACCAAATGTCCTTTTTAAAATGAGTTGATAACACAGCGTTATGGGATTGAAGGATGCCTGAGCTCCCAGCGACCAGAATGTGGTCAGTGTTTGAGACCTTATATGGTGACCTGGAAAGAACACTGAGAAGGTCCAGCTCCTTCCAGTACCTGCCAGTCCACGAGGAAAGTCAACCGTTTTTAACGTCAACCTCTTTTCTCTTCTCTCCTCCCCTCTCCTTCTTTCTCTCTCTCTCTTTCCCTTTTCTCCTTTTTCTATTCTATTTATTTTTCAAACTCCAGAGAGGGTGGGACACCAAGAGGAAAAGTATGAAGAGTATGGGCCCTCGAACTTTTCACATCTGTCTAAACTGAAAGCACAGAACCACCCTCGCGATCCTCCTACGGGTGTTATGCTGAGAATAACAGGCTGCCGTGTTGTCAGAGAGGCAGGACCTCTGCGGAGACGTGTCTATGGGTCAGGGCTGCCCTGTTATGTCTTGATCTCTTTTCACCATGACCAAGAAACGTATCTGTATACTGTAGTAATTATGACTACTCTGAGTACTTTATCAGAGCATACCAGTGATAGTCTAATTTAATTCTGGCAAATGTAGGATGAAAAAAATAACAGGCAAAACTATTTCACTACTCAACATGTCATGAATCTGACACAAAGCCAGAGTTCAAGTGCCCTAACTCCAGTTCCCAAGATGTAGGTGGGTGTTTTAGACCATATGTCTAATGGAGAGGACCTTTAGGGAGCACGTTAGTCTGGGGACCCCTGCAGCTCAGGTCAGGCAGAGGGATCTGGGTGGTACACTGAGCCAGGCTATGAAACCTGGGACAGAGGAGGGGCTGCTGATGGAGGCTGCAGACACATGGAGATCCCCAAAGAGGATGGTGACATACAAGTCCCCAGGAACTAATCAGAAACATTGGAAGTCTATGCGAACGATGGGGACAGAGTCACCTGCTGTCCTACTGCAAAGCCCAGTCATGGCCTCCGATGTTTCTGCCCTTCCAAGAACCCCCGAATTGTCTCCTTGCCATATGTTCTCTTTCCTCCTGGCTTGGGCTCAGAGGTTTCTGTTCACTTGTCAGGGCTCCAGAGGCCTTTGTGTCTATACAACTGGAAAAGGTGGGGCTGCGGGATATGATGCTGAATGCCTTCCTCGTCAAGAAACAACCCATGTCTGGCAGGATGAAGAGTCTGGTGAGTGTGGTAATACCGGGCTCCTAAGACGCTCATCATCTTTTATATTGGAGCAAATAAAAAGTTTTAACTTGAACTCTGTTGCTGACAATCAATGTGACAGAACTATTGAAAATATAAAGAATTGAAAAAGGGGGCTCAGTAGGAACTAGAAAGGCAGTATTTCAAGACAATTGCAATCTAGCATTAAAACAATATGCTTTTCCAACCCAAATGCCCAAAAGTAAAGGACTGGATCAAGAAGATGTGGTACATACACACAATGGAACACTATTCAGCAATCAAAAACAATAAACTAGGGCCATTTATAGAAACATGGATGAAGCTAGAAGGAATTATACTCAGTGAAATAAGTCAGAAGGCAAGAGAAAAATATCGAATGGTTTCAATCGTAGGAGGAATGTAAAGGAACAACAACTACAAAAAATAATAATAAGAGAGCCCAAAGAAATGAACAATTACAGCCAAAAACAAACAAACAAAAACCACAACAAGAACAAAAGGACAAAGACAAACCAAAGGGATCATTCAGGGGAAGGGGGGTAGAGAACGGGAGGAGGGCAGAAAGAGCACAAGGGACTGAGGTGATGGTGCACGGGTGAAATGGTGGTGGGAATTCCCTGGGGACTACAAACGATATCAAATATAATTAAATAAATCTAATTTTTAAAAAAACTATACGTTTTTCTCCAAGACCACATTTTGTTTGGTCACTTTCTAGGCAGAACTAATTTCAGCACCTGCTCTGGAACGTGAGCCCCCTCCTGAGTGCCTCACAGGCTTGGAGGAGGTGACAAAGACCCTCCCCTTCTAATTCAACTGTTATCTTGGCTTTTCAGATACAACCCTCATATTTCCATTTGAGGGATTATTGTAGTTATTCTATTGAAAATATTGTAAAACTTCATCCTTTAATCAGTTAAAAGTATTACTTAATTTTGTGAATATCATCTAATTACTTATTAATTTTTGTTGATGAGGAAATCATTAGGCTAGTGGGAGAGGGATGACAAGGTTTACAACCTCTAGGCTTTGTCCCTACCTGGGATTGTAAAGGGGACTTAAATTTAACTAACTTACTTCTACAAATGGAATACGAAAAGATGGAAGTAAAAGATTCCTTTTAATTAGTAATTCTCAAAAAATACTGACTGAGTCAAAAGCGCAATAGCTCATTAATCACCTTCAGGATCATCCTGTATCTGTCAGTTTAGGAAAGATTCATACAGTATGTCAGTTTGTCTAGGTCTGGGATTTAGCCCACATACAAACTCATAAGTTAGGCTGTCACTGTTCTGTGGATGCTGGCAGAATTTACAAGACTCCTAGTTCAGAGATAAAAGACCTTATTACTCACAGCAGAGGAAGCCACATGGGCTTCACGTTTGTGTCAGTTCCCTTTGCCTGTCACATACCAAGGGGACAACAGCAGGGAGCTAAGATGCACACAGAGGGTTTATGTCACCACTGAGTAACTCAGACCTTGAGAGTTCACCTCTTTTTTCGCAAGCCTGCTTTTCCTAAAGGAAGACATTACTTCTTCCCTCAAGACTTCTTTCTGCAAACATAACCTTGAGAAATGGCCCAGGTAAACAATGTCTTAGATTCTTGGCATACTCTGCAAGATGTGTAGGAGTGGAAGAGACTCATGGAGAAGTATCTTCCAACAAGTTAAACTTAAGAAAGAATATCAACCAGATGTCCATTTCCAGTTGAAGTTTGCACTAAGTTTGTACCCACATGTTAGGACAGGAATCTCCCATTGCCAACTAGCTAAGAGAACTGTCATTCTTTTTTATCACAGGATGAAATAGGAAAAATCAAGAGGGATGTGATCGTTGAATATTGTCAGCAGTAAGTATAGTGAACAATACATGCTGAATTCTCTGACCCTGAATTCAGTAACCAGCAGTATTATGTCAAAATCCAGACATAGGTCAGGGGGTTATGTTTAAATAAGTCACAATTCTGTTGGATAAAACCAAATTAAGCCATGCTAAAGAGGGTGCTTTGAAGAGGTCCATCCCTCTACTTTCAGGCAATAGTAACCTGACCCAGAGAGAAATTTCTTCTTACAGAGGTCCTCTACTCTCTTTGAACAGTCTTGCAGGGAAGTAGATTCTGAAACTTTTGTGAGAGCTAAAACTATGGATTCACCACCTGGACATCACCTCTTCTGACTTTTCAGGTTTAACCGCCGCATGTCTCACTACGCTCTTCGGGGGCAGATCATGGCATACTGCAATAGTCTGAGAGCCCTGCTGGAAAACGTCCCTACCGTCAGGGATGCCTTTTTCGTGGTGGGGCAGCAGCAAGAAAAGCAAGGGTTGAGGGGTTCCAAGGAGGGCCCCAAGGCTCACCCCAGGTAAGTAATTCCCTTTAAAACTTTTTCTCTCCACTACCCACCCCAGGGGAAAGACCTGTTAAATTTGGTATGTAAATCTTGCTCCCTTTACTGCATGTGACCTTGATCTTGAAGGGCAACAGAAAAAGTTAGCTCTCCAAGAATAAGAGTATCTTTGTATTTGAACCCAGAAGGAGTTCTTTGTTTATGAGCTGTTTGACTGCTTTTTCAATCTATGAAGTTTTGTTTTCCCCTGGAGAGCCCAGAGATTTTCATCAGTCACACCCTTTTACATAAGCCAGCATCTAAAATAAGCAAACAAATAAGTAAATTTGATCTTTAGCTGTCCTGGCTTCAAATATTTTACTCAATGGAGCAGAAAAAAAAATATTCAGGAAAAAATGATATTCCAGGACCTTAGATAAATCAGTGAGCCTCTGTATTTCTGGAAGAGGAAAAATAGAGAAAGAACAATATTAAGTGGTAAGAATGGAACTGCTCTCATACTTCCTTATTGGGTTTTACACAGTTTTCCAAATGTCCTTAACTCAGCTTGCCTAGAACTCAGTCACCCGGAAGGATGATTTGGCATACCCGTGCAGTCCGTGACCACATTTCCTTAAAAAAACAAAACAAAACAAGAAGGGGTGTTATATAGTTAGCAGTCTCCAAGGAGGAGCAGAAACATCCCATCAGATGACCTTCTTTCTCTCTTTTCCCTTCCCTTACAGCATAGAGCACAGTGCTGAGTAATAGCAGTTCTTAATAAATGTGATCATAGATACAAGAGAACTGAAACACCACTTGTATCAAACCACATTTGCACTCACTCATTCATGCATTGTTCAGTCATTATTTATTCAGTGCTTACTTAGTGCCAGGTACTTTGCCACATACTGGAGTTACAAAGGTGAATAAGTCACTGACTGGCAATAAGTTCACTCAAATGGGGGAAAGCTCTATAACCAAACAAGTAACTTCAAAAATTTCAAAGATAGCATGTTGGAAGCATGTGAAAATTTCTATGAGACACAAAAGGAATGTTTAGTTCTAGATCAGAGCGTCAGAGAGAATTTCAAAGATGGGTGACAGGTAAGTTGGAGTTCACAGAGAAAATGTGGGTGATTGAACAGCCTAGAGCAAGCTAGAGAGTGAAAGAAGTTGAGACCTTAAGCCCTTGCCTGATTAATAGCTGGCTGTTAAAATAGGCCATTCTTATCTTGCCCCTGTCATGTAGGGTTATGGAAAGCACTGTTTGTCTCATGAGCTCAGCTACTGCAGCCACTATGGTGGATCTCAGGATTCACCTGCTGGGAGAACACGTTATACTGACTATTTTGTGCTGAAGGGGTTGACGGAATACCTGTTACCCAAAAGTACTAAAATGCACTTTTCTCTCATGAAACCTTGCAGCAAAATCTTCTAAGACTTCTTAGTTCCATTATTTTATTACCATTGAGCCAAGTCAACCATTTATAAGCCCAATCTACATTTGGGTCAAATTGTAAAAATTGTTTCCAGAAGTCTAACCACTAGTTCACTACATTTGTATTTTTGTTTCTGATCTGTTTTATTTGCAGCAACTAAATAAGGAGGTCAGGAAGTAGAAGGAGGAAAAAAAAAAACCCTCTAACTTGCAAGTCTTGCTCTATTTTTTCTCATAGATAGATAACTGCACATTTCCTAAAGATTACGGGAAACAGTCACTTTGGCGGGAAAAGCCTTGAGCCTTAGTCATTTGGTCAGTCAATGTGTGCTAATTTCAGAGTAAGCTTTCAGGCCAGGAAAATGTGAGCAAAGTGAGTGCCTGCCCAGAGCCCAAGCCATACACAGCAAGGCACTGAATGAACTGCCACTAACACAGATTCAGTCTTTTGCCCCTACACCCATCGCCTTCTTCCTCAGCTCTCTAGAGTTTAAAATCCCCCTTTTAAAACATTCACATAAAATAAAGTCTAGAGAAAGGCACTTCTGTATTCTGTGGAAATTTGGAAAAGGTACTGCATAAGATTCTTTCTCATTCCAAAGTCTATGAGTCCATGAATCATAATAAGAATTGAACCACCACCAGAAGAAGGAGAAAGTCATGGCCTGGGAGTTAGAATATTTGGATGTCAGCTAGCTCAGTCACAAGTTGTTCTGAGATCTTGGGTGAGTCACTATTCTTCAACCTCTGGATCTCAATTCTTCATCTTATGAATGAGGAAATTGAAGCAGCTCTCTGAGGTGAAACATGCTATGATTCTTAGTGCTAAGGTGTCTAGAGATTGATTCCAAGAATGGGGGTGCTGAGGAGAGACTTCTTGGAAAGGAAATAGTTAAGACTATTCATGAAATGATAGATGGGAATCATCCCACGCCAAGTTAACTAGAGATGAAGGGACAGAGTTGAGGAATGAGGGTCATGGCAGACAGAGGTTCTCATCTCACCAAAGAAGGAGTTGAGTTAGATCAAGGGTAAGAAATAAGCTTTCTTTCACATGTTAATTCCAACAATGCATCAACGACCTGTTAAGGGTTCTGAGTCAGTCCAAGCTTGTAATGTTGCTCTTGACTGACAATGTCTGCCATGGCCAAGGAAGGGAGAAAGGTAGGTGGTCTCCCTGCTGTATGTTTGCCATCCCTTGACTAAGAGCAACACATATTCAATAGTTTTAAAATTTGAAGATATGGGGCCTCCCTGGTGGCGCAGTGGATTAAGCAATGCACTATGAAGCAAACCACAGCCACTGCAGCACGAGTTCGATCCCTGCTGCCAGCCAGGGAGGGGACCCACATGGCGCGGCAGACCTCTCCTGCTGTGCCCGCTGCTCCCCTCAGCAGTGTACTTCCATTGATCTGCCTGTTCTGCTCCCTGCTCTCTGTGGTGAATCCTCTCACCCCTCCACACCTCTGTCCTGTACCCCAGTGCTTGTAAGCATAAATAAATAAATCTTAAAAAAAAAAGAGAGAAAAAGAAAAGAAAAAAAAATAAAATAAAATTTGAAGATATGACTGTACTGTGCTTGTTTAGTTTTAGCTGAGACCTTACCAATGTCCCAAACCAGTCTCTATAGTGGGGGAGCCAGAGGGAACTCTTCTTCTAAGGACACTCCTTGAATTCCCTATGCTCTTCATGGTTCCAGAGGACACAAGAGACTAGGGTGATATTGACCACATTTCACAGTGGGCCACATTCCTAGGAGCACTGGCAATGACTGGTGGAGGAACAAAGAAAGAACAGAAAACAAAGACATTAATATTAATTGAGTCTACAATGTGACAGGCAAAGCCTGCACTCGTTCCAATCATGTGCTTTATGTGGGTTACAACACAGCCCTTCCTCTGGGTGGGGACAGTCCCAGACAGGCTGCAGAGAGAGGCAAGTGAAGTTTAAGCTGGACCTTGGTCACTGTTGGTTGTCTCAGGGCACAACCTGGACAGCAGTACATGGCACCTTGGTGCCAAACACTGTGAAGCAATGGCGTAGAAGCAGTCCTTGCTCTCCAGGCAAGAGGAAGTAGCAAGGTAGTTGCGGTACAGTTTGGTAAAGAGTAAAATAAAACTATTTTGAAAGCACCCTCCAGGAAATATTCAGTATTGTCTGAAGAATTGGAAAGGTGGATATGGGGAGAAAGGTAGGCTTCAGAGAAGAGGAGACATCTAACCCGAGTCTTGAAGTTTTTCAGATGGACAAGAAGTAGAGTTCAGTTCAAGCTGGGAGACAGCACATGCAAAGGCACAGATGCCAGACAGCGTATGCCTTTCCGAGCAGCTCCTGCCCACGGTCTGGGGAAATAGAATGTACAGTGATGGGCAAGACCCATAGCCTCGTGTTCGTCCTTCAATAAACAGGGTAAAAGAGAGCAAAGTGATTGACAGTGGCCATTTAGAAAGCTACTGAAACTATATGGACACGCTGGTGACATTCTGTTTCTTAAGCCAAATGGCAGGCATCTGGGCTTACGTGAATCCTTAAACCAGACATAGATGGATGATGTGTTTGTATATAAACCCACACCAAAGAGATGGCCACACTGATGCCTAGCAACTGATAAGCTATTTGGAGGAGAGCAGTGTAGAGAGAGGATAAAAAAGGAAAATGAGGGTCAGAATTTGAAGAGCACTACAGAATTTGAAGAAGCCCTGACCACTTCAGGGGAGGGGGGAGGAAAAAAGAGGCTGAATCTAGAACTGGACAGATCTGTATTTAAATAATCTCAACTTCATGTCTGAAGAGTGTGGTAAGTAAGACCTACTTAACCTCTATAGGGCCTCAATTTCCATATCTGTGAAATGGGAACAAAATGGGCACATTCTTCAGCTGTCATAATTGTTTAGTGAGAAAATATCTAACACCCTGTATGACGGTGGTCACTTAACTCATCCCCTTCCTTTCCTTCCTTACCACATCTTTTCCTCCCTCCATGCCCACGCCTTCCTCTGACACAGTTGAGGCTAAAATCAACTCAACTGCCCTTCTTCTGTGGAGTTATTTATAACTGTGGCCACCTGTGAGTGGCCTGAAAAAGAGGCCCATGGCCCTGAGCCTTGGACACCGGGCTTGTGGGTCACCACCATCTGGGTTCGGGCACTGTGGCCAGAAGATGGTGGTATAAATAGTTCACATTCTCCACCTCTTGTTTAGAGAGAAATGCTGTTCTTCCAGAATTTTCTTCTGATTTCAAAGTTTTCAGCCCCGGCCACGAAGTTTGTTGTCTGCTGACGGGAAAGTTTTCCTCAATATATGGTTCATACCCCATCCTTCTGAAGTGCTGGTTATGTTCAAAACTCTACCAGAAAAGGTTTGTATTTTTTTTTAATGTGTGCTGGACTAGAAACTGGCTATTTTTTATGTCTCATGATTAAACATACCCGTTCAGAGAACAACTCCTGTTTTTTCCCAAGGACATCTAACAAATGAAATATTCTCACAGCTTCTAATGTTTTTGTCTGCTTTGTTATGATTTCTGTTGTGCCTCATTATTTCTTGAATTCTGTTTCTCCATGATCATTAGGGAACTCTAATTCGATCTTCCAAAATTACTTTTTTAATCCTCCATTTCCTTCCAGGCCCTTCAAGAAAACCCCACCATGATGCCCTGAAGCTAAGTGGAGGCTGAGATACACTTAATCACAGTAGTCAGCAGGTTACTGTTTTTTTGAGGGGTTGCTCTAAGCTCCTAACTTACTGCTAGAGGATAATATTGGTAATCATTAAAAACAGAGTGGATATAGAAATACACAAAGCACGCAAATAAGTATTTACACATTAAACATTCAAATAAGTATTTACCAAATAAAGTACTATGTTAAAAATGGCAATTTGGAAACATTCTGATTTTTCTTTGAAAGTGAAAACTTAACAATCTAAATTGCTCACCCTTTCCCCCCTTCATCTTTATTGAATATAATTAACAAATAGAATTATTTATCTAAAGTATAGAACATGATTGATTACCACATTTAATTTTATTGACAACATCCATCATTTACTATAATAAGAATACTTATCTACTGTCAGCAAATTGCATGTATAAAATTGCTATTATTAACTGTAGGCATCATGTATATTAGATTCCCAGAATTTATTCATTTGTAACTAAATGACCAAGATTTCTCTATTTCCCCTCCCCCTAGCAACTATCTTTCTATGAGTCTGATCTATCTATCTATCTATCTATCTATCTATCTATCTATCTATCTATCTATCTATCTATCTATCCAGTATGTCTATCATCGATCTATTCTTAGAGCTCACATATAAATGAGATCATATAGTATGTGTCTTTCTCTACTTATTCAGTATGTTTCATGTTCTCTGAGTTCCTCCATGTTGTCTCAAATGGCAGGCTCTACTTCTCTTCTGATGGTGGAATAATATCCCATTTTGTATGTATGTGCATTTTCTTTATCCATCAGAACGCTGGACATTTAAGTTGCTTATGTATCTTAACTATTGTGCATAAAATTGTAATGAACTAGGAAGTGCAAATAATCTCTTTGAGATACTAATTTCATTTTCTTTGACTATATACCCAGGAGTAGGATTGCTGGTTCATGGTAGTTGTACACACAAAAGTATAAAACCAGACCTCAATCTTACACTTGAAGCTCCCCAAGGTGTCCCAAGCAGATTTTTCCCAGTATGTGTCACCTTGGCCCATAGAACTAAAGTAAATAGAGGCCCCACGGGCTTCAAGAGAAGCTGTTACCATTACCTTAAATAGTTAAAATTACCCAAATTTAGGATCATATCTAGAAAGAAAACCCTATCTAGTGGCCTCTGGTTTTGTCATCAAAAGTCATACCTTCCTCATCCTATAAGATCTTCTCCCCTCTCCTTGATATCCTCAGCCCCTACCCCAATCTTTAGCTGGGTATAAGCCCACAACCTGTCCAATTTACTCTAGAACTTCAGCCATGAAAATTCTCCATACATATAAAATTAAGGTAGTTATTTTTTTTCCTACTAGTTCTGTCTGATATTAATTTATTTGCTCTATCAGCCCAAAAGAAACTCAGAGGGGTTGTGGAATTTTCTCTTCTGCTCTCACAAAAATTAACTCAAAATGGATTTAAGACTTTACAGTAAGACCTGAAACAGTGAACTACTAGAAGAAAATAGAGGGAGAAAACGCCTTGATATTTGTCTTAGTAATAATTTTTTTGATATAACAATAAAATACATGCAGCTAAAGCACAAATAAACCAGTGGAACTACATCAAACTGAAAACAAAATGAAAAGGCAACCTACAGAATAGGAGTAAATACTTGTAAACCATATGTCTGATAAGAGGGTAATACCTAAAACATATAAGGAACTCATACAACTTAATAGCCAAAAAACCAAATAACAACAACAAAACCTTGATTTTAAAAGTGGGCAAAGGACCTGAATAGACATTTTTCCAAAGAAGACCTACAGATGGTCAACAGTACTTGAAAATGTGCTCAACAGCACCACCATGTAATCAGGGAAATGCAAATCAAAACCACAGTGAGACAGCATCTCACACTGTCAGGCTGATCATTACTGACAAAAGATAACAAGTGTGGGTGATTCTGTGCAGAAGAGGGAGCTCGTGTGCCCTATGGGTGGGCTTGTAAATTGGTATGGTCACTATGGAAAACAGTATGAAGTTTCCTGAGAAAAATGAAAAATAGGGCTACTCTTTCACCGAACACTTTTAATGTGTTTTAAATTTATATACAGGGCCTCCCTGGTGGCACAAGGGATCGAGTGCCACACTGTGGGGCTTTCTCAGTCACTGCAGTGCGAGTTCGATCCCCGGCCCTGGGAGGGAAACCATATGGCACAGCAGACCTCTTCTGCCTTGCCCGCCGTTCCCCTCAGCAGTGTATTTCACTTGATCTACCTGTTCTGCACCCCACTCTGTCTCTGGTGAACCCTCTCACCTCCCATGCCTCTGGCCTATAAGCTCTTCTATGCATAAATAAATAAAATCTTTATAAAAATATATACATATATGTATATTATATATACTATATTCTGCAGGTAGATACAATTTTTCATCTTTCCTTCATTTGAAGGTTGATATTTAAAATCCAGTGTTTGATTTTCAGTGGAATGTTTAAAGTATGTTGATAAATATCTATGGTTGGCTTATGGGTATTCTCTCAAAGTAATGTTGTCTGAACATGGGTACCTGCAAGAAATTTATTTTTACCCTATATTCATAGATGATTATACAGACACATTTTGATATCTGATGAGTTTATGACCACCAGTGACTTTAAACAAGAGAAACAGTGTCACAGACACACACACACACACAAGCCCCTTGACTAAAGGTGTCCAGCATTGTTCATGAATAGGTTTGCTGTTCTCTATTTTCTGATGTTATCCTATAATTATTATTTATATAGTACTTAGAAAACATTTTCTAAGTATTTCTTGTTTAAAGAGATTGTCCCTAATGAATGCTTATGTCTTTTTATGTACCTCTTAGAAACTTCTTAAAACTTAACATCCTTGTATTGATTTCACTCACAGGCAGCTCTGCGAGCCTTAAAGCTGACTCTGCAGCTCACAGCCCCTCTCCATGATATTGTGGCATACCTTTGCAGTTTTGCTAAACTTGGAAATGACCCAGCGTGTTTTGCATTTCCTCTAAGCCCTAACCCGTTGAGGGGTGATTGGGGAGGAACCGAGGGCATTGGTAAGTGATCAGGTGGTTAAAATCATTTCTAATATTCTATGATACTGTTTTCCAGCTATATTGAGGTACAATTAACAAATAAAAATTTAAGATATTTAAAGTATACATTGTGATGATTTGGTATATGTAATCATTGTGAAAGGCCTCCTTAGTTACCATAAAGTTCTTAATACTTGGAAAGTAACATATTTTCTGATAAGCGACTGATAAGCAGAGCAAAGGGAAAGTCCCACACACATACTGTCTCCAACCAACTGATTCCACATCTACAGATTAAAACACAAGGTTTGCCACAGCAGGGAATGGGGACTCTGTGGGTCTTCCTGCCTCTGCCCCTGGGAACTGACCACTTCACTCTCTGGGCCTCTGTCCATCTATAAAATGGGGACGATAATACCTGTCACAGATATCATGTAGGTTAAAATGTGTAAAAATTCTAGAAGGATGTACAAGTCCAACTTAATTGTCTTTCATTCCCTTTCCCTTCCTTTGGTTTTATCTACCCAGTGCTAATTAGTAAACTCTAGATCCTAAGATAAACACATGAGGTGGAAATAATTTAAAACCACTGAAATATTTAATTAGCTGGGTTTATCAGAAGCAGGGAAATTGATCTTGTTATTTTAATAATATCACTTTCATCATAAGTCATGGAAATATTATCAATGAGTAAATGAATTGACAACAATATTCTATAATGTTGTAGCCAGGGCTCTTATTGTGAGTCAAAGAAATGAGGCGATCTGCCTGCTTAAACTTACTGGAGTCAAAATAAATGTTATTAATCTGAATCTTTTCTCTTTTGATTGGTACATAAAAGAAACATGTTTGCGGGAGGCCCTGACCTGCATGCCAGTAGATTTACCTCATGCCAACAAACACTGAAGGAAGCTGTGACATCCAGACAGGAGATGGAGGGAAGAGCATGGCAGTGCAGGGGTGGTGAGGAGACTGAGTCTTCTATCTGAGGAGCATGAGTATGAAGAGGGGGTACGGTTTCTGCCTCAGCAAAAAGCACAGACTTGTCAGAGTTTTGTTAATGAGTTTTCAAAACAGCTAGCAAATCTTCAATATAAGAGATTAGAGAAGTTCTGGAGCACCATGCCTGCTTTCTTTAACTAACTCAAGGGCTGTTTGAAGTAGGGTTTACTCAGAAAATAAACTAATATTCTCTCAGGAGAGCTGCTGGATTTAGGAAGGTGTGGAGCTGGGCTTCAGACAGAGGCCAGGAAAAAAAATGCATCCTTGCCCTCGAGATGGTGTTATGTGGAGGTATTATATGGAGAGAAGAGATAAATTGAACTACAGCCATATTGTGAAAGGCAGTCACTATACAAGGAGTTCAATAGCAGCTTGAAGGGCCGAGTCTTCAGAGATGATCTGGGAGACTTCTTCCTTTGGGAGGAGTGCATCTGCATCAGTGGAGGAAAAATAGAAGGAAAGTAGGAGGCAAGATAAGAAAAGGACATTGACAAAGGCAGCAGGCAGGGCTACCCAGGCCAGAGAAATGTGAAACCAGTGAGGGTTAGGAACACAGGAATGAGGCCAAACTGTTGAGGGCCTAGAAGTTCAGGATGAAGGAAATCGGTTTCTCATCGCTTCTCTGCTTATGAACCAGAAGCCATTCCGATACGTGGGGCCCAGGCTGTCTGGGTGTGCAGTTGGAGACCGCCCCTTCATGTTGCCAGTGAAAACATTTGTGTTCCAGGGAAAACGTGCAAAGTTTTTGCATACTCTGCTTTGCTGAAAATAGATTAAGAGCACACTGAACTAAAAAAACAAAAAACAAAAACACCTCACCCTACCAGGAATCATTTTATCAGAGAATACTAGGCTTCTGGGTGCCTGGCCTGCTTCCCAGGGAGACAAGGAAAATGAAGGTGAAACGATGGGACGGTCTGTTTATAGCCCCATCCCACTACTTTCATCTCAGAACTGTTGCATTAGAGAAAATTACTTTGTGAACTCGAACATTCTAAAATATTTTTTGGAGGAATGCTCCAGGTTTCAGCTTCTGATGTCCCTTGACTGCAGAAGCCGCTCCGGACTGTGGGCCAGCTCTGTGGCCCTGCTAAGCTCTGTCCTTCCTGGAAAGCCAGCAACAACCTTTGGACTCACCCTGAAGCAGATGTAACCAGAATGTGGAAATTACCCTGTATTTCCTTTTAAAGGATTAGGAGGCAAATTAAGGCCCAGATATCGCGCGCACTCTGGGTTTCTTGAGACAAACGAGGAACTTTTAAGACCAACTAGGAACAAAGTGTCCTGGTGCTGAGTGTTCATGAGGGCACACAGGGCACAGTGATCTTTCTCTCTTTAAGCACAACCCTCCCAGGGAAAGGCGTCAGAAAAGACCCCCATCCCAACCCAGGCTCCACGCCAACCCTGTTGCCTCTGCCGCCTGGAGACCTCAGCCCATCGCCATACCTGCCACTTTGCTGCCCATCAAGCAGTGTGACCCCACAAACAAAGGGAATCCAGAATGATTGTTAAATCAGTAAATAAAAGGAAAGGGCATTCCCCACCTGCATGTCTGTATGTTAGTGATAGACGCAGCAGAGAACAATTTTGCTGGAAAGCAATCATGTAAAAATACACACACAGCATACAACAGTCTATGGGACAGATACAAACAGTAGTGAATAATGAAGAGGGAGTGATCACCCTATAGCATGACTATTCCAATGAATGAATTATCTTTATATTTACTCCCATCCCCAAATACACCTTATATTTATAGAAATTTAACTGCAGAATATGTGCAATATAGGTGCAGAGGATTTTAAACCTTTCCCCCTAGTTGTTGCTTAGCCTGACAGAGTGCATTACTTAGAGACCAGACACACCAGTACTTGAACCAATAACACTCACTAGCCTCCCATCACCTACGCTAAAGTGCGCACAGCTCACCCAGCACAACTCCTCTCCTTTTTCTTGTGGAAGTTTCTTTTCAGTTCAATATGGCCATAAGAGTTTGCATATATGTAAAACATCAAATGGATATGAAATCTGGATGCCTCATTTCCCCCTAAAGCCAAGAAGCATACATTACAAGTATTATTGGCCATTCCCAGTCCTAGATCTGCTCTGGTTAGGCTGTCATGAATGGCACCCCACTCTCTCAACTCCTCTGCCTGACACATCAGAGCTGTGGGAGGAGATCCAGTACTAGGCCAGATGGGGCAGTCTGCTTGGGTCAAGACATGCTGTTGAGATAGAATGACTAGAAGTGCCTTGTGGGCCTCCCATCTCTCCTGCCTTGGCTACGTATCAGATGATATCCAATACCCACAATCCTTTTCTTCCCCAAACAGGAATGTCCACTCAAGCAGAACACTATTACTGTCCTCATGGGGAGTTAGTGAGCATTTGGATCAGCATACATTCTGGTGGCCCTGGCATGGAGGCCTGCCTCCCATCTGTGTTCCCTAAGGGCTCGTAATTTTCTTGCTATGTCTTCCCATTCTGACCAGCTCCTTCCCTGGGCCAATAATAAAAATGCTAGGACTGCCACATAGATCCAGGTCAGGTTCCTCAACCCAGCATTCCATGTCCCAAAAGGCCCCTAACTTAAATTTCCATCCATAACCCATATAGATCTATTTATACCCAGCCTACCCTTGCAGTAAAAGTACAAGATATCAGTTTAGGATCACTCATATCTAGTTCTAAAATGAAGAGACTCTCCTAGAAGGATATGTGTGCATGCA
This sequence comes from Galemys pyrenaicus, assembly GCA_019455555.1. Taxonomy (NCBI): domain Eukaryota; kingdom Metazoa; phylum Chordata; class Mammalia; order Eulipotyphla; family Talpidae; genus Galemys; species Galemys pyrenaicus. The sequence goes on along the minus strand of JAGFMF010011446.1, from coordinate 1,150,303 downwards.
CATTATACATACTTGCATATATATATATTTTTTCTTGCCTTGGAAGGTATGGAATCTTCTTAAACAAACCAGTGGCAATAGGGGCTTGGCAGGAAGGGTTGATTTGGATGGTATGGCTTGGAGAAAGGAGTGCTAGTTTAAAACCTACAATAATTCCAAGACCTTAATAGATTTACTGAGTTCTATACTTTTCCCCATTGTTCTGTTTCAGTCTATTTAGAAAGCGGAATAGCCTAGCCAATTTTCAAACTTTCTTTTAACAGCATGTTCTTATGCTAAAAAGCAAACCAAGTTTTTATCTTCCTAAGGAAAGGAGGAAGGAAGGAAGGAAAGATAACCCAGACCATGAGTTATTCTGGAGAAGGAGACTTTGCTGGCCTTGCAAAACATATAATTAGTATACTCACAAAGAAAGAAAGAGAAGTCCATTTAGATAAAGAGTTAGCTTCTGAAATGAAATAATGGTTCACTGGGTTAGCTATAATAGGCTGCATTTCACACTCTCTGACTAATGCGATCTCTCTTCCAGGGTCTGAGCTTCAAGAACTACAGAGGATGATTGACAGCCTCCAGAACCCTCAGGACCCTTCCCAGGTGGCCCAGGCCCTCCTCCTTCGAAGGGAGGTTATGTTTCTGCAGTTTGATGCTGCAGTGAGGCACCTCATCCGGTAAGACCTGGAGTCAGTCCCACTCCGCTCTAGAACATTCTGCAGGGCAGGTGTTTCTGCGTGACCATTGAGGGAGGCAGCTCTTGGTAAGATGAGCTAACACACTTAAAATAGGAGCACAACTGAATTCAGAACATGGGGCCACCTCGTGTGCCCTGCTGAGGCAGTGAATGTCTTCTTGACTTTGCTAAAATGTGGTTTCAGTACAGTTAGTTTGCTTTTACTATTCAGTGTGTTTTAATGAGGAATAATCTCTTTTTATACTTCTGAAGATATTTTTCTTTTTTCTGAGGTAGCCTCAGTCTCCAGCAGAGCACTGGTTCCAGGAGGACATTTTCTCACCTCAGCCACAGCACATACCACACCCCACCCCACCAACCTTTGGTCCAGGCACCAAAGATGATTCTTCCCCAGGGATTTGTTTATTTTTTTTTCAGCCCCTGTTTACTTTTAAAAACAAAACAAAACAGAATCTTCACTACTTCTCATGAGAGTAGCACTGGCTATCTTGAGTTAAAATAATAAATCAATAAATTACCTCTGACAGTATAGATAAGACATATGCTACACACAACAAGGTGGCTTATTTAATTGATTAATTATGATGAGAAAATTAGTTTGGAATAAGAGTCACATGTTTCTAGTATAAATAAGTTTTCCATGGCAAGGGAAGCGGTCAGGCCTGAGGCTCTCTGCTTGCTTCTAAAATGTTAATATTAATTAACCTCCTCAGATTAATTCCCACTGTGACTATTTAGCCAATGAGAGGGTTTTCTGAGCACAGTGCCCTACCTGTGGGATATAATCACTTCCTACCTTTAGCATAGATGTCTGTGGAGAACAGAGATAGGGCTTATCCTGAACTCTATCTTCTTTTCCACTCTGCATCCTCTTAACTGTGAGAATCAAGGCACTCTGATTCAGAATGTAAATGCAACAGAACCGAAACAATTAAGCAAATGTACTTTCTTTTTATTAACATACAATTCTCTGAACTATTGTTTACTCAAGCCAGTGGGATGTAAAACTCTGACTAATCTCCAAGAGGGCCATTCATTAACCCTGAGGACTCTGAAACCCCAGGATTTGTGAGAAATTTACATAGGGGGAAGTTGTACCCCAAACTTTTTGGATTCCAGCTACCTGGAGTTCAACTGACTCCTTCGCCCAGAACACTTGGTCCTGGTGCACTCCGCAGAAGTGAAGGGTGCTGCATTGTTTCTGGTTTCATTATATTTGCAGAGGCCCTCAGAAAGAAATGCCCAGGGTGGTATGCCCCCTCCATCCTTCATTCTTCACATTTCCTCCTATCTTTTTTCCCCAGGGAGTTGTCACACAGCTAATAAGTGGCAGATCAGAATAGAAACTCCATGTTTGATTCCCAAGCATGAGGACCATGTTGGCGGCCAGGTAGTAATGCAGATAGAAAAAGGGGACCCTGAAAAGAAGGCAGGAAAAAAGAGAATCTGAAAGATAAATGTCAGCCCTCCTGATCATTTTACTCAGTGCTAAACCTGCAAACAAGAGGTCCTTAGACAATCAAAAGCAGCAGGAAGCTGGGGAACTTCCCCACACCCTTCCTAGAGCTCACCAGCTCTGCACAAATACGACTGTTTGCCCTGGGGAGCTTTTGGCTTAGGTGAACTCCTCTAGATGCCTCTCCAGAGTGAACTCTTGCCTGGACTAAGAACAACATGCTTCCCCAAGCTGGGGACAGCAGAAAGATGAAACTCAAGGACAATCAGACAGTGACCCTAACCCGACCTGTGGTCACCTACTCTGACACTTGCTTCTCTGGAGACTAGACCAGCTCAGGTTTCGGGATATCTGCACCTTCCTAGGCACAAAAGCCTCACTCCGCCCTCTCACCCCCCCCCCCTCCCGCACTGCACCAGCCTCAGGTATTAGAAGCACAAAGTATTAGAAGCACAAAGCCTGGGGTCTGTCTTCCCTCTGTGTGTGTCCAACCTGCAGGAGTTGTCAGCCAGTTGGTGTGAGGTGGTAACATGGCTCTGAGGTGTACCCTACACCCCGAATCCTGTACAGTGTTGTAAACCAATGGTACCGCAAAAATATTTTTAATAGAACTTAATTTTTTAAAGATTTAAAAAATAAAAGAATGCCTGAAGTTTGAGCTTATCTTTCAACTGCAGTGAATTAACCATTCATATTGAAGTGAAATGCTTGCGGTGTGGTGGTTTTAGCCAGTGTCTCCTGTTTGTCAGGGGTTAGCAAGCTATGACTCCAGGCGCCTGCCTGGTTTTGTCTGGCATGTGGGCTAAGGATGGCTTTTACATGTTTACATGTGGGGGGAAATAATAAAAAAAGAACAGTATTTGTGACACATGAAAATTGTATGGAATTCAAATGTTAGTGTCCATAAATTAAAAAGTTTTCGAACACAGCTATGATGTATTTTGATGTATTTCGCTGCTTTCATGCCATAGTCCCAGAGTCAAAAAGTTGGCTGCAGTCACCACATAGTCCCCCGGACTAAAACATTTGCTATTTGACCCTTAAGAGTCTGCCATGTGCTGATTTTAAGGCTGGGATTCCTCTGTAATTCACAGTTAAGAGGGAGGCAAATAAATACATTTTTGAAAGCGTGCTGAAAGGTACAACATAGAACAGAATATGACATGGTATGAAAAGTGCATTTAATCTGAATGTATTGTTGATGTTCAGAGTGATTCAGATGAAAAGGAGAATTCTGAGGAAATACCCTGAAGGTACAATAACTTCCTAGGCTAGACCTGACTTAGGAGGATATTTAGCCAATCCTAAAGAAAACATCAGTTTCTTGGTCCTTATATTTTTGTTGCTTTGTTCTTCATTTAAAAAAAATTTCTTTTGCATGCATATCTGGCTAAGAGTCTTTAAACAAGCAGATATCAAACTGTGCCTGGGGTGTCTGGGAGACATTCAGAAGTCTTCCGGTGAGCTAGACCTACCTAGCCTGGCCTGGCTCTGGGCTGAGAAATGGAGAGTCACGCCTTTTGACTTGCTGCATCAGGGCCACTTTGCAGGGGGAGCCTATTGTGTTTTTTATTTTATCTTATTTAATTCTTGCCTCGAGGAAAAACTCTAGCAAGTGCCCCAAGAATTCCCTGCTCCCTGTGGCTTGAACCAGCTTGCCTGGGATCCTGCTGTGGGTAGATGATTAGAGGTTCGAAGAAAATCTGGGCTGCTTATTGACGGTAAGGCAGCTGGAATGTGGCAGACAGTTTGGAGAATTTGGTGCAAATATTCCTGTATTTTAGGGGGCTGCTGGAAAAACTTTTACTAGGGCTGGCAACTGGCATAAGTAGCAAGCCAGCCTTTCATTCCAATAGGCTTCCCTGTGTATTGTATTATTGTATAAATTTTCTACCAAACATCCATTTGGTACTTCTAGCAATCTGTATTGATGAGACACTACCTGGAGAAGGCATGGGCCAGAGTTTACCAAATGAAGGCCCAAGTGGGTTATGAGCCAGTAGGTTGTAAGCCAAGGGGCTGGTGAACCATTTTCAGTACTTCTAAAGACATGATCAACGATCATTAGAACTGAATGAAGTTGGGCCTCCCTGGTGGCGCAGCAGGTTGAGCACCGTACTGTGAAGCATCTGCGGCACAGCAGCACAAGTTCAATCCCTGGCCAGGGAGTGACCCACGTGGCACAGCAGACCTCTCCTGCCTCGCCCACTGCTCCCCTCAGCAGTGTGTTTCAGTTGATCTGCCTGTTCTGCTCCCCGCTCTGTCTCTGGTGAATCCTCTCAACTCCCGTGTCTCTGGCCTGTGCCCCAGTTCTTGTATGCTTAAATAAATAAATCTTAAAAAGAAGAAGTAAGGGAGAGGAACCTCTTTGGTTGAGTCCTCCCCACCACCAAGTCTGTGGGAGAGGAATCACTTTCACCATTTTTTACAGAAGGGGAAATAGACGTTCAGAGAAGTCACATGACTTGCTCAGAGAACTTACAGTCCAACCACAGGCCTGACTGCAGACCCCTTCCTTTATACTCCTGTTTCCCCATCTTTTCCTGCAGCTCACAGCTTGGATTGGGGGCTGATGGAAATTTAGTTTTAAAAATATGAAAGAGCTTAATGGATGTTTGGTAGAAAATTTATTTTTTCAAAATAAACGTTCCATAGAAAGGAGAAAATAGTATCTGCTAAAAATGACGCTATCATTTGGAGACCCCTTTACATAATATTACATTGTACAGTTCCCTAGTAAGCCATTCTACTGATGGAGGAGAGATGGGTCCTAGGAAGTGCTCTAGACTGAGGGATTAGGAAGTGAGCATAACTGATGCCTTCATCAGTGGTGCCTATAATGTGACTCTGGTCTCCTAGAGAGTGTATCGTATGCCATGAGTCTGTATCTTAAGAATAGTAGTCATGTTTACATCTGAACTGTACTGATATTTTTATTGGTCTCCAAGCATCCATAAGTTAATGGACCTAATATCTGCACAAAACTGTGTCTGTGGCTCAAAAACTCTACTTATAATTGTGATCCTATCCACATTGGGTACTTTGAAAGCTATGCATGAATTTCATAGGATCAGAGAACACGCGGATGTTCTGCATCCCCTTAGTGATGATCAGGGTGGCAGGGTTTGCAGCCATGAGAGCAAACACACAGGAGAGATTCAGGAAAACAACATTTGATACACCCACAGGTCCTTGAAACAGGAGACTCGACACCACACAGGGCCACGTGGGAAAGCAAGGACCTCAGAGGAGCAGGCAGGGAGAACAGGCTAGTTGGAATAATTCCAGCAGACCATAGATGTGGTATCTAGGTGCCTGACAACTGTCCCTGGAATTATCAAGTCAGGAATATTGCTTCCTGGGGTTTATGGGTCGGTTGGGAGAGGTCTAACTCTGGATTGGTTAGCTTGCCTGTCAAAGGCATGCTCCTCCTGAGTCCTTTGCCACCTCTTAAAAATTAAACAGCCCAAAGATAGTCTTTCTCAGGCCAGAAAGGTTATTTGCCAGACTATAAAGAAATAAAACAATGGGACAGACCAAACAACCCTTGCAACTCTGCCTAGAGGGAGGAGGGAGAAGCAGAGTGAGGAGGAGATGTGGGGTCGACATTGAGTGTGGTGGGGTGACAGACAGCTGAAGTGATGTGAAATTATACCTCTGGATCACATATAATGTTGAAAACCAATGGTATCTCAATTTTTAAAAATGCAATAAAAAGATGTAAAAACATAATACAAGATAAATTTTTAAGCATAAATAATACAATCAAGGATTAAGCGAGTAAAGAATGAACAAAGCTGGACCCAGAGAATAAAATAGTTCCATGGATTGGTGGGAGCAAAGAACAGAAGTGACTTGAAAGGACTCAGTCAAGGAGAGATTGTGTGGGATACTGTGCCTCTGTGCTCTCTTGATTTGGGCTGGAAATATATATTTCTTTTATAATATTCTATATTTTGGCATTGTTTTTAAGTAGACACATACAATCTATAGGTGTTGTAATGGATGTGTGTCTGTTAGAGTGCCTTGGGAATTCAGAGGGCAGCAAGAAGCAGTTGGGTAAGGAATTCTGCGTCACTGGGTCCTATTGAACAAAAGGTCAGAACCTATGTGAGACCCATCTTTGTATCAGTGGGTTCCTGGCACAGTGCCTGGTACATACCTAGTAGGTGCTTGATACGTCTGTCACATGGGGTTGAGTGTATCAAGGGTCCCCTGGCAGTACCTATTAAGAAAACACGTGAAAGAGGAGAAGCAGGAGAAAAACAAGTATAGCCTTTCAGCAACCCCAAGCTCTGTCCTTGAGCAAGCAGGATAAATCAATTATTTTATCCAGAGTCTTAGTATCAAACCAGATTCTCATTAAAATGTGGAAAGGATTATATAATTTTTGCTCTAGTACAATGGTTTGATGTACAAATATAGAGAGCTCTCTTTATGTTTAAACTTAAGTCCATAAGCCACCATTTCTGCTGATAACAAAAGATTAAGCTCTGTAATTCCATGTCATCCAGCCACATTTAGTGTTTAAAAGTCACCACATTGAGATTTAAAATCAACTAACTCTTCTTTGCCCTGTGGATGAGGAAGGGCTTCGGCCGCAGGGCCATGGGAACAGCCAGCACCGAACACTCAACCCTGGACAGATGAGCTCAGCAGCAGTATATTAGTCACATGTACACACGTCCCAGTGCACAGGGCACTACATGCCTGCGAGACCAAGGAGCTGTCACTGGGGGACAAAGTAAATGACCAGGAACCATGGAAAGCATGTTTCATAGCATCAAGAGAGTGTGCACAGGCAGTGTAACTGACTCCATTGAATGGTTTTGTGATCTGGCAGGAACTGAAACCACTACTTGTGGTCGAACAGGAGCTGAATTTGGTCCCTTTGGATAGGAAGGGGGGTTGACTGGGGAAGTTATTCCAGTGGAGCTGAGTGAGAAGGAAACTTGTTGTTAGGCCACTTGAGGTCTCCTCAGTTTTATGAGATGTCCAGGCAGCACAGAATATTGAACCTTAATTTTAGGCCTTACACAAACCATTCTCCTTCACGAGGACATGATCTAAGTTGCTGGGGACGCTTATAAATCATCTTAGCAGTTGGGCAAGAGTTCCACCTCACCGATCTGTATTGTGGGCTAGCTGGTCCAATCTCAGGTTTCTTCTTGTTGATTTGCTGCTAAGCTTCCCACCTGCCCTCCCACTCTAGGAACTCAGGTACTCCCTGGATTGTCCTCCACATTTTAATGGTATGTTCATCCCTGAGAGCATTCTAATTTTCATCAGTGCTAATATCTTCCTGGGTCATTGACGAATTCCTTTTTGGTGTCTGCTTTATATCCAAGTGCATCAAGTTTCCAGGTAAAAAGTCCCTTCTGTTCCAAGAGACTCTCCTGACCACCCCCAAACTCTCCCATGTCAGCATCTTTTCTTGGGCATCCACAGATCTAAACTCTGGAAACAGTCATTCTTTCCTTGCTCTAAACTCATTTCTTTCTGGACAAGAAAACCATTGCAGGGCCTCCCTGGTGGCGTAGTGGGTTGAGTGACGCACTGTGAAGCATCCACCGCACAGCAGTGTGAGTTCGATCCCCGGCCAGGGAGGGGACCCCCATGGCGCAGCAGACCTCTCCTGCCTCGCTCACTCCTCCCCTCAGCAGTGTGTTTCAGTCGATCTGACTGTTCTGCTCTCAGCTCTGTCTCTGATGAATACTCTCACCTCCCACCACTCTGATCTGTACCCCAGTTCTTGGATGCATAAATAAATCTTTAAAAAATGTGACCATCCAGAGCATAAAGTTACCCCAGCCATTTCTATTTGTCACCTTTCCCTTTGAAAAAAAAAAAAAACACTGCAATTTATCATGCATACTTCCTTCCTGTGACTTATGTTACAAATTTCATGCTCTTGGCTTCAGATTTTTGGTTCTTGATATGCAAAACCAAATTTTGTTCAAAAACGAAACCCCTTCTCTCTCCAATTCCAGGCAGTTATTACTTAATTTAGAATTTGGTTTTACATATCAAGAATTATTGCTTCGGTTAATAGTCTTAAAATAATCAATTCAATAGTTAATATCTGCATGTGGGAGCTTCACCTGAACTGTCCACTAGACTAGCTACCTGTGGCTTTTAAGTTTAATATTGATCAAGATGAAATAAAACTAAAAATTCAATTCCTAGCTGCTATAATTGCATTTCAAGTTCTCAGTAGCCACATGTGGTTGGTGGCTGTTCTATTTTGGACATTGAAATATAGAACATACCACATCAGAGAAATCTCCACCCCTGCAGTGCTGGCCTAGGGGGCGTCGACCTTGCCCTGGGGGCTGGAAACTGAGCGTGAAAGACAGTGTGTGAAGAAAGGAGCTGAGGGATGAGCTTGCTGAAGAAGAAACCTGTGCATATAGCAAAATAGTATCTTAAAAAAAAAAAAGACAATTCAATTTTTTTGTAAGATTTTTTTTTTTAATTTATGCATACAAGAGCTGGGGTACAGGCCAGAGTCACAGGAGGTGAGAGGATTCACCAGAGACAGAGCGGAGAGCAGAACAGGCAGACTGACTGAAACACACTGCTGAGGGGAGCAGTGGGCGAGGCAGGAGAGGTCTGCTGCGCCATGTGGGTCCCCTCCCTGGCGAGGATCGACCTGGCGGTGCTGTGCTGCGGCTGCTTCACAATGCAGGGGCACTCAACCTGCTGCGCCACCAGGGAGGCCCACAAAATAGTATCTTACCAGAATAATTTTGAAGAAAGTTTTGCACTTTAAAAACTTACATCATTACTTTCAGTGAGCTTCGCCCCATGTTTTGACAGGAGGACATTTTTGGCAACTGGAAACATCCCTGCCTACCGGTGTGTCACAGACGGCCTGTACCACGGGCTGCTGCCGCTGAGCAACCCTCTCAAGAAGAGCATTTTTGCTTCACAGCTCAACCTGCCCCCGCCCCTGGATCCGCGGAGCCACCAGGTGTGTTTAGAGGTGTTTTTATACCTATAAAAGGTCCATCGTGTGTAGGGAATTCTGTCGCTTTGTTTACATTTGTTTTAAATTTTGCAGGGGCTCTCAGTGCGTTCGCGTCAGTCCTGGCTGGTGCCCCTCCCCTACGTGTGCTTGGCAGAGCAGTCTGACACCCCGTGGGCAGCTGTTATTTCCAGTCAAGGTCTTTGCCTCCAAACTGCTCAACAGACTAATGAGAGCAACATCCTATCTGCTTCCAGCTGGTAGCAAAACCAACACTGAATCTTTCCCATCTAATAAAGAATGGCAGCAGTGTAATACATAAATTAGGTCAGCAGCTGAGTTTTAAGTAGCCTTGGTGACAATACGTGTTATTGAATGTAAGCCTGGCAACTAGTATTGCTCCTACGCACTAACACTATCAACCACTTCTACAACCAAAGAGTTTACGGTCCAGGAAGGCCAAGACTGCCAAAAAAGTCATGGCAACAGCACAAGGTCAAAACGGCATTCGGAATCTAACCATCTTCTGAAAAATCAATTAAAAATATGAGATTGTTATTCTCCTCTACAGCATCAGGGATGATCCACCAAGAACTATTTCTGCATAATAAATAGGCCACCCACCAGACAACAGACACCCTGTCCAAAGGTGATGCTACTACTGGGGGGCACATTGAGTGTTGACATGTTTACAATTTGATTCTTTTAGGCATTTGTGTTGTTCCCTTGGAGAGCATTTCTGGAAGATGGAGGACTGTTTCCAGTGATGAGTCACCGTCCAGATACCCTAGAGTATAACATGCAGGTAGGATGGAGCTTCCACTTGTCACAGAACGCAGGTTGCTTAGCAGGATGCCTTTGGGTCCATAGGTCAGATCCTCCATCTCTAGCCAGCAATGAATCAGACATGAAATAAACAGAGTGACTGACTTTGAAGCTGTCAACTCATGCTGCAGGGTGAGTCATGCTTTCTTACGACAGAGGAGAATCATGGGCTCAGCTGGTTTCGGCTTGGGTGTAGACTCAGCTAAGGTCCCATGACCGGGAATGTTCGGTTTCCAGTGCTATGGGCACTAGGGAATCTCCCAGGTTGGCAGCCGAGAGGCGTGTGACTCCCAACCTGCCCCGGAACAGTGGGAACAGTGGTGGGAAGAGGACTCTTCAGCGGGCCTTGGAAGGAGAACTTCCTTCAACTGTGTTTTTTCATTCTTGAAGTAGATATTATTGTGTTTTCATTTTTTTAATAGAAAAGCATTAAGGACAATAGGAAAATCAATTAAAAACTTGCTTCAAAATAACAGAACTAAGGATTTGTGGGGCGGGTAGCAGAATTGGTCATAAGTTGATGATTTTTAGAAATGGGTGTGGGAATTTTTCTCTTTGCTTTTGGATATGATCAAAACTCTCCATAGTGAAAAGGTTTTTAAAAAGTAAAGTAGGAAGAATGGCTTAAAAAATCAATTGTTACTCCCACTAGGAGATAATCATAATTCACATTTCAGTTTATTTTTTCCCTATGTGCTTATTTCTGTACTTTTATGTTCTTTATAACTGTACTTTTAAAGGAAAATCCCTATCACGTGCCACACGCACCATGCGCAGACGCTGCTGTAAGGGCTGGGAAGCCACTGGGTTCATAGGTCATGATGCTATTTCTTAGGGGCACATAGAGTATTGACATGTTTATAATTTGATTCTTTTAGGCATTTGTGTTGTACTGCTTGGTACTTCCATGCAGAACCAAATGTCTGGCATGCCCCAGGAAGATTTTGAGCTAGAAATATTCCCCTGATTTGACAGATTTTTTTTAATAGTTGAGAGGTGGAGCTTGTAAACACATTTATTCCAGTTTTCTCCTATAATCCCGTACGTAAAGGATACGTAGAAGGGTTGGGAAAGGATGGTTTTGTCTGCTTGGTTTCAGCTGTGCTTCTGTCAGCTGAGGGACCGTGACCTGAAGGTGGCTCACGGAGAGCTGGAGGGCGTGCAGCTACTGATGGAAGATGTGCGTCTGTGTGGCTGTCATCTGGTCATGGAGAGCCCCCCGGGAGAGCAGGCCCCACCGGACAGAAGTGCACAGGTATTCTTGGTGAACCATCCACACAGCCAATCTTATTTGGGAGGTAGACGTGAGAGCCACATCTGCCCCACAGCCTCTCCCAGTGTCCCTGTGCTGATGCCATGTGGGAACAGCCCTGAAGCGGAAGGAAGCTGTGACAGCTACTCCAAAGGATTCCTTCCCAGTAAGTCCCGTGAGCAGTGGCACAGCCATTTCTTCCGATTTAAAAAAAAAATAGAACAAAGACTATGGAAGGGTCATTGAAAATAAATGAAATAAAATTCTGACTGTGAGTCACACACTTTCAGGACTGGAGTGGAAGGCCCTCAGGTGTGTGACAGAGACCTTCGGTGCACAAGTCCGACTGGGCTCTGGCTCTTATCCTACAACTAGCAAGGGTCTCCTAGGCAAGCCCTCCCTCCTCTGGACTTATCCCTCTGGAGCTGTAAGGTGCCAAGAGCCCCCAGACCCAGTGTCAGTTGAAACAATTCTGTGCGTATCGGGAACTTGGCAATGACTGTCTGGACACAGGGGAAGCTACTGGCGCCCCATGAAGACTCCTTTGGCTCTTTCTCAGAGCCAGACTTGCTGAGAGGCCTGCACCAGCCACTTCCACTTCCTTATTTTCCATCCACTCTCTAGAAACTGCCGTCTGTCTTTTACCCCACCCCAGCCCCCGCGACTGAGACCACTTCATTGAGAGCACTGGGATCCTTGTCACAAAGTCCCTGGATACTCTGAGATCCCCATTCGACCCCTGCAGCATCCTACACAGTGTGGTCTTGAAGCTTCTATAACCTTGTCTTCTGGACGTGACTCTCAGTTTTGCTCCAACATCTCTGGCCATGCTGTCTCAGACCCCACCATAGGCCCCTCTGCTCCTGCCAGTCCCCCAAATGTGTGTATTTTCAGACTCTGTCCTTCTGTTACTACTATTAGCAATGTCTTACCGTTATTGCTAACTGGGTTGCATTTTTGGGTTTTGTTGGTTTGGGGGTTATTTTTGGGGAGGGGGCTGCATTTTGACACCCAGGACTGCAGCCTCTGTGAGCCCCTTCTCCATCAAAAAAAAAATTAAAATTATAGTTTACAACTGTGTTACTATAAAGAAAATGAGTTAATATGGTATATGAAGGTATTTTTCCCCCCTCAGTTTAAAAGAAACTAGAACAATTGTAGGACCCTTAGCACCATGCCTTCTCAGTGTAATGCTCAAGTTGCTTAGTAAATGGGTCATGAGTTGAGATCTGTTCAGAGTGCTTGTAAGCATTCATCTATGTAAGCCTTGTAGTAATGCCATAAGGAATTATTCTCATGATTCTCATTTACACATAAGAATGCCACGGCTCAAATGTTTATATAGCATGCCCAAAGTCTCATGCCAAGTGAGGAGAGAGACCCAGATTCAAGCCAACAGGAGATCCTTCCCTGCTGTTCTGCTCCACTCACTCTCCCCAGGGAAGGCCATCTACTGTTAGCGCTGTGATGAGTTACATACCATGACTCTCAATCCAACCGTGCAGCCCGAAGCGCCATCCTATCAGATCCATGTATTCAACTGCCTGGTTCTGTGTCGGTGACAGTGTGCCCCACGCTGAGCTCCTTGTCCTCCTCCCAAATTCGCTCACCTCCCTTATTCTCTGTCACTTAACCACCAGCTGCCCAGTTATGCAAGCCAAGAAATCTGAACATCTTTCACTTCTCTTTATCGTATTACACAACTAGACACCAAGTTTTACTAGTCTATTATTTTAATGTCTTTTGAGTTTGTCTGTTCTTCGCCATCCTCCCACCCCGCTCCCTTCCATCAGTCGAAATCATCATCACCATACGACCTCCACTGGCCTGCCTATATGCCACCATCTTCCAGGCCTTTTGTGAGGCCAGTATTTTTGAATGCAAACCTGATTATGTCACTTCCCTCCTAAACCCGTCCAGTGACATCCAAATGCCGGTCCAAGTGCCCTAATTAGACCTTCACAACTTGATTCCTGCCAATTGGCAAATGCAGCGTGTACCCTCTCCGCTGCTCCTCCGTGCAAGTGGTCCCTCTCTTCCTCCTGTATCTTCATCATCTCATTAACTCTTACTTACCCGCAGGTTTCAACTTCCAAACCACTATCTTCTGGCAGCTTTTTCTGCCCCTCCACCTTTGAGCTGTGCACTCAGTTCTGATGAGCACGACTGCTGAAAGCAGCAGGTGGCTTTGCCAGCTATGACTTGAATTGGAGAAGTGTGTTCTTTCAAAACAAGTCTGCAAAGAGGCAGTTGAGGTTGGGGTAGACAACCTCAAGGACTTCAGCTGTGCCATCCTGCACAGCTTTATAAAATGAAAGTGGGGTAAAATGGTTTCTCCTTGAGGGAGTCTATTTTTTTATCAAAGGGGAAAATCGTCCCCAGAAGCCTTCCGATGCCGTTCCCTTGTATCCTACCAGCCAAAACTGAGTTGCTTCAGAGCTCACTTCAGCACAACCAGTGGAAAAGTGTTTAGATGTGCCCTCGAAATTCCCCAACGGATTGTGCTGCACCCAGGGCGCGCATTGAGATTTAGAGAAATTAATGCCAAGATGAAGCAGCTTGCTGGGTCCTGGGTCCCTCTGGCCACCCGTCAGGTCCTGTTTCTGGTGGATTGTCACCTTTCCCTGACACCCCCGTCCTTTCGGCCTTGCTCTTTATCCTGTCTCCTGTTCCTTCTCCCGCCTATAAAACACAAGAAAAGACTTCTCATAATATGATTTATTAACAAGGCAGGTTTGCTTTGAAGTTGTTTAGTTTGTTCCGTGACGTATACTATTTAGGAGTATTTAAACAGACAGTGGGACACACACCGCCGTGTATCAGGGTTCCTGGTTTCTTGCCCCAGTTATGCAATCAACTCTGCAATCTCTTTGATCTCAGTCTTAAAACTCCAAAGTAAAGTTGAGGAATTTGCTCAGGGTGTTTAGATCTGTGCCCCAGTAGGCCTGGGGTTCCTCAGAGGCACAGTTGGGCAGAGGGGACCACCTATGTGACCTGTAGACTGCACCCTCCATGCCCACCATGGTCTGCAGGATGTTTGGGGCTACTGTGTAAGATTTCATTTGATGAAAGCTTGCTGCGGACAAAAGGAATCCGGAAATGCATGGATTAGCTGACTGTTGCGCCTCCCTGGGTTGCAAGGGTAAGGAGTCACCAGTTTTCTGCTGGAGCTGGCTCTCCTCAGGGTCATGCTTGCCAGCTTTTCCTCTTTCTGCCAGCCACGCCTTTCTTTAATTATGTTAACAGCGCTGATCCAGGATCCAGTTACACCAGGTGGTTGTTCTTCCTGTTCCTTGCCAGGCAACCCAGAGTCTAAAGTGTTGTTACCTGAGTGTTCTCTGAGGCCCTACTTGTCATCATGATTCAGTTTTGCCACCTTCTCTGCAGAGGAAAATTCCTTTTCCCATGATGCATTGAAGGCCTGAACCCTCTGTCCCATTCTGGGTGACCCAGCCCTTGCATTGCTTTGCTGGCTACCGAAGCAGGGACCTGAACATGTTTCGTCCACATCCTCCAGGGCTCCAAGCGGCCCCTGAACACCAATGAATGAATGAACAAATCATGATTTTAAGTAAAATTTCCTATTGAATAATAAATTCAAATTAAGACATGTTCCCTCCCTAACTTTTAAAAGATGGAAGATGGAAAGTAAGTAAAACAAACTTAAGTTTCCATTTCCTTCTCCACAAAATGGCTAAAACCCCCAATTTCAAGTATCATTACGGCAGTGCCATGAATGGGTTGGGTCCCTTTTGTCAAAGCAGATAAATGCTGGAAGAGCCCTTTAAGCAGTGGCTCAGGGCTGGAGCAGAGCCTGTATGCAGAAACTGGTCTCCTTCCCTACCTTCCCTGCCAGCGGGGTGCTGGCCCCCTCCAGGAGCTGCATGTGTGCAAGCCTGTAGCCAGCTCTTCTGGGGACAAGAGTCACGCTCCAGAGGTTTCACTGTGTAGGGGCTGCATGTAGGCGGGTCTCCTGTACAGGTCCATAATCAAGAAAAAAAAAATTTCTGTAATGCTTGCAGCCAAATTTGCCTCTAAGGCCAGGGTGCAGAAGCGCCTTGCGAAGCTACCTCAAAGCTCCCAAGCTGCGGGAGGGCCCGTGCGACCCGGTGATGTCCCTGGCTTTGCTGAGATCATTTCTGGTGCTGTGGAAGCAGCTGGAAGTGCTGAAGGAGCACTGGGGCCGCCTCAGGCTGCGAGGCCAGGACATCGACTCGGCTTCTCTCTACACACAGTTCTCGGACATGTACGGGTGAGTGCTGCTCAAGTGAATTTCACGTGGACGAGCAGATTCAACAAATCCCTGCCCCTTGTTTTGAAGACAAGATTTGCTCCCTGAATTCTGGTCTGCCCAGCCCCAGAGGCAGTCAAATAGTGTTTCCAAACAGTGTTTTAGGGGCAAAGCAAATTCTGTTGACTGCAGGAACCATCCTGGATTCCACTGAGCAGCACAGCGCATCATGTGCGCACAGTTCTGCCCCCAGAACCAGGCTCCTGGTGCATCCCAGGGTACTGATTCTCAAATTTTTCGTGCACAGACTTCAGCAAGCCCCGGGTGCAGAAATGCTGCTGCCTCCACCCCCTTCCCACTTTCTGCCCCATTAGATGTGTGCTGAACCTCAGAGCCTCACACTTCGCAGGCAGAACCTCAGAGCCTCACACTTCGCAGTCAGACGCATATAATATGGTACAACAAGAGGCCTTAGCTCTGGGGGATGGTGGGTGTTTCTGCAGCTTCCAGCTCAGGCTGGGCTGACACAGCTGGCAGTGAAGACGTGTTGCTTCTGCCACGTGTCTGTTACCAAACACGCATTCACCGAACACACACACCCAACACCCTGGATCTTACTGAGTACAAGGTTCACTTTGGCAGTGCAGCCCGGATCACTTCCTTATGACGTGATGGTGGTCAGCACCTACGCAAGGAGAGGCTATCACTGTTTTGCAAAATGATGACTGAAATTAAATGTACCCCATGTGAAAAGACCTCAAGATCGAATGTTGGTGAAGAGAGTGGCAACAGTGGTGAATCGGAAGGTCTATACATGACAGGAAACAGAAGATAAATAAAAATAACTGTCAGGGAATTTAAATGAGAAAAAAATATGTTTACTAATGCCTGTCTCTCTTCCTTAATAGGACTGACATCCTCTACCCCAGCATGAAAGCACTAGCTAGGCAGATGGGGAAAGAAGATGAATTTGAGGGACTTATACTTTGTAGTCAGTCTATTCTTCCCCCTAAAGGAGCTTCAGAAATTGAAATAAAAACTCACCAGGTATGCAGGAGCTATCTTGAACTTGACTTTTAAAATTTGCTTTATACCATTATCATGGACACTTACAGATATACCCAAGTGATGTTTTTTCTTAGTTAATTATAAATTGAAGGCTTCTAAATCATTATAGAAACTCAGGGACGGAACTAAGTATTTAAAGGCATGACAGGCTTTGAATAAGCAGATAACTACCCCTTAACATATGAGTGCTGTAAGTCTAGATTGTTATATTTTGATTTTCCTCAAATTAAGGGGCATTTCTTCAAGAAAGATGATGATTAAAAAATAAAACAAAACTAGCTGCTAGCATTTTAAATGTAAAATCCGACTTGTAAATAACACCCCCACCCCCATATCCTTGGAAATGGTATTTAAACATCTCCTTGCTGAGATTAATTAGCCCATTTGGTGTGGGTAATATGATCTGTGTGGAGGGTGTTTTTCACCTTGAGACTGGGACTCTGTGGGCTGAGCTTATGGTAACAGGCAAAACCTCCTACTGTTGGGGGTCAGTACAGAGATGCATGTCCACTGAGCAGTAAGGAGATTTCGGCACCCCCACCCCCAGCCCCAAGCCCAGTGCTAATTCTCCTGAAGTCTGTTCCCCTCTAGCATGTGAGGTCCTCCCACAGGGAGAAACGTGGCCTCTGCAAGCATAATGGGGAAGGGTTACAGGAGCAAAGGTTTCTCTTGGTCCTGTATGGAGCTTTAAATCTCATGAACTCCTCCCTTGTGTCTAAACTGAGTTTCACGCTTACAGGCTTCTCTCTTGGTGACTGCTAGAAATTGCGGTCACCGCAAGTGACCATCCTTCGAGGCCCCAAATAACCCTCGGGCATTGAGCACATTGCAACTTAGAGGAACTTGGTCAAAAGAGGAACTGAGTCAAGAGTAGTTATTTTATCAATTGGAGTGGGGAAGGGGTATAGGCAAGAAAGAAAGACGTTCTCTGGAGCAATCTGGGGCCCAAGAAAGAAACCCCTTGTTCCCTGAGAGAGAATAGCTGGAGGACAAGGCTTGGCCAGGGTCCCGCTACAGGAGTGTGATATGGCGCCAGTGCAGAAGCAGAATGTGAAGAGTGACCTACTCTGTGCTTACTCCAGCTTCAGAAACTCCTCGAAAGTCTTGAAATTCATATGATCCAGGAGGTATTACGAAAAGTTAACAGAGAGCTAACACTGGTTGCATCCGAGAAGTCTAAGGAAGAGTGGGCTCTCCCTACAGGTAAAGCATGCTAATTTTATTCATTCACAGAATAAAATTGTTTTTAATATTAACTTTTTTTATTTATATATATTTGGCATCAATTGTAATCCCCATGTATTCCCCATCACCATCTCACCAGTGCACCATCACCTCAGTCTCCCGTGCTCCCGTCTGCCCTCAACTCCCCCACCAACTGTCCCCAGTTTGTCCTTGTCTTTCATTTTTGGTTTTTCACAAAATAATATTGTTTTGTCCTCATTTCAAAAACAATCCATGTGTCCATATTCATTGTAAAACTCACTTCAGTGCCCAGAAGGTGATATTAAAATCTCTTTTACATCTTGGCCAAAGAGAATTACTTTTAATACTTTGTTGAAATGGCTTTCATCTAGAACACATGCTAACTTCAGTCTCAACTCTGCTGATTAACTCATGACTGAACTAAAGTTGAACTGGGAGAAACACAAAGCCTTCTAATATATATATTTACATATATACACACACACCCCTATGTATATATATTACACATATATATGAAATAAGTAGGTCAAAATCTGACAACTGTGTGCTTGGGGTGGGAAGGCAACCAAACTGCTTCCTTTCCGGTCTGCAGTCCAGGTCGGTGTGTGGGCACGAGCCTGGGCACTCACAGGACTCAGAGGGGCACTTGGAGCTACCTCGAAGGGCTTCATTTTAAGGCACAGTCTGTGTCTCATAAGTGATTCAACAGAGCAGGCGCCAAGGGCTTGGAGCCCTGACCCCTGCCCAGTTCCACCTCCTGCTGCTTCGCCACCTTGCCAGGGGTGCTCAGCTGGCTGCTCTCCTGGCCTCTGGTGCCAGCTGCCTCTCATGTCACCCTCACCATTCCCACCCAGCGGTCACTGTGGCGCTCCACCCCTAGGGGGTCAGTCATGCACATACAGTGGGTGGGGGAGGGTTGGACAGAGGCATATATACCTGGCAACATTGAAGGACCATAGCAACTCAGCTAGGGCAAGCCTGTTGCCCACCCCGGGATACCCAGGTTGCAACACCCTTGCGCAGGCTTCTCCACAGCGGCCTGGAGGGAGTGAGGTGGAGCCATAGGAAGATGGGAGGCCAGCTCAGCTCAATTTCTCTACCCCTGGCCAGGGCCTGGGCCTCAGTGTGGTAGCTGATGGGTTCCAAGCACTCACACGCCCAACCACAGGGCAGGACCCTCACATCCTCATGAGGTCCCATTTGCCCCATGAGCATTCCCCTGGCCAGCGAGCACAACATTCAGAACAAACAAAGACACCCGACAGGTTAAGCAGAGACTGCAGAAGAAAGGGAAAGGCTTTCTATTTTACTGCATATAAGAACACTTTCCCCCCTGTTTTTTTAATAAGAGACTCTGCATTTTTATTTTGCACAGGAGCCCCATGGATTGTGTAGTTGGTTCAATCTGAACTACAAGGTTTATTCCAAACTGCTAATTCTATAGGGAAATCTACAATCTTTGTATTAGGCAAGAGTTTTCTGACAAGCAAAATAAATGAGGTTTTCCTTTGGAGAGGCGGTCCACCGACATGGGCATGTTAATTAATAACCTCTATGCTCACCGAAGACATTGTCATTTTATCAGTGCTTCAAGTAAAGGATCCTGTAAGCAGGACTAAGGGAGACGGCTGTGCAGAGAGGCGGGGGGCCTTCCCCCCGCACCCTCCCCACCCCAGCTGGGCTGCTCTGATTGTCACCAGAGAGCTAGTGTGGTCCAGCGCCAATCACAGAACATGTACCAGACAAAGCGCCTGTTGTTGGTGCTGTGCTGGCTGCATCCAGGCGGCCCCTTCTCAGTCCTTGGAGAAAATCCACAGTGCAGCAGGTGCACCCATCTGACGTTTGGGGCCGCGGTTCTCAAGAGACACCGGGGGAGGAGGGGACTGGAAGTGAATCTGCCTTGCGGCTATGCCTGTGCTTCCCGGTCTGAGTGCTTTTCAGCTGTGCTTGGAAGGGACTGGTTCAGTCAGGGACTTGAGGGCCAGGCGGGCCTCAGGGAGAGGAGGGGGCAGCTGTGCTTGATGGTGGCGAGGTCTGTTTTACCAAACCTCACTTGGCTAGAGCTTACTGGCCAATTGTAAAGGCCTTTTTGGATAGGCCACCAGAAGATTGGTGAGGGCTGTTGTTTTGGCCCTTTTGGCACGGCTCCCTGTGGAGGTCTGCAGCGCTGTCTCCCCCAGTACAAGTGGTGAGTCCCTCATGTGCCAGGGGCGCTTTTACATACAGTTATTCAAGTTACTCTTCCTGAGCATTCTGTGAGTCTGGGGATCTCTGAAGGTGATTAAAAACTTGGAATCCCTGCCCGTATTCCTCATCTCTGCAACAAGAAGCCACCATACTAGGTGGGGCACGCAGGGAGGGGCCTGTCTTCAGGATGCTATCCTTTGTGTTCAGGACAGGTTAGTTTGGGCTGGGATTTCTCCAGAGGGAGTTGGGGGTGGAGAGGGTTGAGCCTCAGGGGCTCACCAGCTCTTATCCCTTCCTTGGGGTCTCTTCTCACCCTGTTGACCTAATCTAGCACCTACATTTATTCCTTACCGTAAAGGAAGCCTGGAATATATCTTCCCTTCTTTTGCTTTCTTCCATCCCACCTTGCTTGGGGCTTAGTCTTTTCAGACAATTCTGAGTGACTGTCCAGTTTGACAGTGAGTTACTTGAAAAGTGGCAGCCACACCTGGCTCTGGTGCTAATTCTTGGTGGCTGAACTAGCACTCCCCTGAGGATTTTCAGAAGTGGCTCTAGCAACCCCCTTCCAGCCTCAAAGCTTGCCTTAGGAGAGAGATGGACTCCACTGATTTGAAAGGGCTCTGCTATTGCCCATCTTTGACATTGAAGCACTTTTTAACTGATCTTCTAAATTTCCCTGAGTATTATGAGGTCAATACTCCAAAGTGCAGTACATGCATCCCAGGCAGGTGGGAAGAAAATACTAGAAGTTCTAAATAGATTAATTCACATGTCACCCTCCACACTAAGGGTCCTTAAAGTTAGCATGGTGATGGAATAGACAAGTGAACAATCAGAAAATAATAGATCCTAATCCTAATATGAGTTTATCTTAAACTACCTAATGATGTTAAAAAAGATAACCTCATCTGTCTTCTGATAAGAAGTTAGACAAAGAATTTTAAAAGGTCGGGGCCTCCCTGGTGGCACAGTGGGTTAAGCAACGCACTATGAAGCAAACTGCAGCCACTGCAACACAAGTTCAATTCCTGCTGCTGGCCAGGGAAGGGACCCACATGGCACAGCAGACCTCTCCTGCCTTGCCTGCTGCTCCCCTCAGCAGTGTGCTTCTGTCAGTCTGCCTTTTCTGCTCCCCACTCTGTGAATCCTCTCTGGTGAATCCTCTCACCTCCTGCAACTCTGGCCTGTACCCCAGCTCTTGTATGCATAGATAAATAAATCTTTAAAAAAAAAATTTTTTTTAAAGGTCAAGGAAGCTTCTGGGAATGGGGATTGAGATTCACACACATAGTTAGTGAAACTTACCCTAAATATAGTGTATTTTGCAGTGGAGCCAGTGATGGGAATATAGGTAGTTATGTAGAGGTAAACATAAACATGTTACAGGTAAGTGGACAAAAAATCACTTCAGTTGAGGGAAACACATCAAAATACTTAGGAGCATCTGGTCTCAGCCAGCATTTCCCAGCAGGATACCCTGGAACACAAGTTCCTCAAAATGTAAAGGCAGTCTTCTCCCAGTCTCCCTTCACTGAGAGACTCCAGTATTACCTGAAGCTTTCCACCCCTTGGTAACACAAGCCAGAAAAGTACTTACTAATCACAGTGTTTGGGTTGCAAATATTTCCCTAGCATCATTGATTATTGTTTGTGCCAAACCTGTTTTTGCCAGTTTTACTGGTCCTTGTGTTTGAGTAACTAAGTGTTATATAAACCAATGAAATCAGAGTACCAAAAAAAAAAAAATCTGTTCTATAAAAACTAAGTTGAAATAAACTTGATCTTCTTATTTATCCAATCAATGGAATATTATTCAGCACTAAAAAGAAATGAGCAATTAAGCCATGAAAAGACATGGAGGAAATTTAGATGCATACTGCAAGTGAAACAAGCCAGTCTGGAAAGGCAACAAATTGTATGATCCCAACTATATGACAGTCTAGGGAAAAAAAAAAAAAAACAAATCTGCACAGAGAGTAGGAAACAGTGATCGCCAGGGGCTAAGCAAGGAGAGAAGGATGAACAGGCAGAACACAGTCTTTTTAGGGCAATTGAACTCATCTGTAGGATAACACAATGATAGATATACATCACTATATATTTTTCAAAACCTACAGCATACAACACCAAGAGTGAACCGAATGGAAACTATGGACTCTGATAATAACACAGACTTATCAGCTGTAACAGACGTACCACAGTGTATGGGATGTTGATAATGTTGGAGGCTGTGCAGAGGCTGGTAGGGGATATGGAGGGACCCTCTGTCTGTGAACTTAACTTGTGTGACTCTAAAGCTGCTTTTAAAAAAATAGGCCAAAAATGATGCATTTGGATTGTTTCGTGATCTTTATGTTCCGTGTGAAAACAAAGACAAACAACAAAAAAACAAAACATTAGAAATTGTCCATGTATGGTGTATTATGGTTTATGGGAGAAAGATAGTACAGAACTCCAATGAACAGACTCATAGAAAACAAGGGCGTGGGTTCTCAAATATTGGCTAATGTTTATATATTTGTGTGCCTTTAAGTTAAATAAAATATCTAAGACAGTGCATGCCATTTTAAAGTATTCTCTGCTCTAACAAATTTCTTTTAATTAACTGAACAATTCTTAATCGCATTGAGTAGGAAGATTTCTACTGTGTTTTACAAGGGTGGCAGGAGAAAGGTTTTGCTTGCTTGTTCTTGTCAAAATAAGTTTGGGAAACTTAGATTAGACAATGTTTAAAAGGTTCTTTTACTCTAGACCTTCTCAGAGCCCACACTATCCTACTGTGCACTGTAAATCTTCAGGAGAGAGAGCCAGTATACAATGTGCTTTGTTTGACCACAGAATCCTTTGCTCCCTTAGGAAGAGCTATCATCAGCTCAGGAATTAGTATTCTGGAGAGCAGTAAGAGGAACATGGAAGTATAGAATTTACACATATGCTTGGACCCATAAGGCTTTCAACCCACCAACCTTTGGTGGCTACCCCGGCTGGTCAGGAGAATGGCAGTGACTGACAGACGTGTACCTTCATACTTCAGTTCTGTGGTGGCTTAGGACAAAGGGGCTACTGAGTGACAGGAGACTGGTGGTTGTGAAATACTACCAAACCAAGATCCCTTTCTTGAGGAAAAGATGCTGGGTGGAGGCATTTTTCAGAGGATGAGAAAGGGAAGTGATTTAGCCACCTCAAAGCCAAAGCTTCCTGGGAACAGAGTGAGAGAAAAGAATGAAACCTTCATTTAACCCAGTGTGATGTCTCCTTTCACCTTCATGCCTCTGTCAAAAGCTGCTTCACCCTAAAGAAGCAATGACCACATACACACTAAAAAGGAGAGAGATTTGGAGACAGCCAGCTCCACTTGGCCAGGAATTTCTTCTCTTGGATGAATTCTGCTCTCTCTGGCTTCCTCTGATTCCTGCCTACAGACGCAGATGCATGTCTGAACTTGAACTCATGAGGAAAAAACATTCTGGGAAATCTTGTTAGCATGCAACTGATGCGTCCCCAGGAACCCCAAACTTAAGGGGTGTGCTCTCTAAAAAGGATACTGCACTCCATGGCACAGTGGCAAAGAAAGCAGACTCTGATTGTGAAAGATCTTTAGTAGAATTAGTGTACACAGAAAGGAAAGAGAGAGAGGATATCCTTAATAATAGTTTCCCAATAAAATCCTCCAAAGTACCCAGCCCTTATGGGCAAATGCCCAGCCAAACAAGTTGGCCCAAAATGGGGCTGCATAGACCTGACAGTTTGCCACAGTGTAAGGAAAGTTCTTATGGGGAATAGCCAGAAGGAGTTTAGGTAGATCTTAGAGACCTGGGACAAAAAGAGATACCACATCCAGATAACAGGTGCCTTTGTCAGCCTCCCCCACATATCTCTCACCATGTGTTTCTTTCAACTGTTGCTACATACCTCTCCTCCACATGTCTCCTCCAAGTCCCCTTCCCAGATGTACCATGATACAAATCGGGCCACAGAAACCAGATCCCAAGAGCTTACTTGCCTTTTGTGATATACAGCCTCACCTGGCCACTCAGCTCTGCCCTAGTTCCCAGGAGCTCCCCTGCTCAGGAAGTCCAGCTCATTGCATACTGGGACTTGTTCAGATGACTGAAGTGGGGGTGGGAAAATGGCACCAGGTCACTACCCAGTGATGTTCCTCCCCTTTTATGAAGATGCATTCTCTATGTTCCCAGCACTCTCATAAAATACTTCCGCTTTAGTTGAGCCCTGAGGTAAACCCCAAACCAGTTTTGCCAGGTGATGGTCCCCAAACCAGAAGGATGTCACTCATGTGTTCCCTCACCACCCTTATCTGTAAATCAAAGATCTGCCACAAAAGTACACTGGAAAAAATATCCAATTTCTTCTCTGAAAAATGGCTAAAATACAACTGCATTCTGTCTTGTCAAAACTTAGACTTCAGAGCTCTCTTTGTCCCTCCCAGGCAAGCTATCTGGGAGTTTTTATTCTTCATCCTTTTATCCTTTTTTTCCTAAATAAACTTTTCTTTCCAAGACAAAAAAAAAAAAAAAAACAACTTAGACTTCATAAAAGTCTAAAACATTGTGAGACGGGTGATCTACTAATAGACACCTAATCTTGTTTGGGTTTTCCTCTTCAACTAATGATAGTCACCTTTATTGTCCTAAAGGAACAGCAAAATCAGATTTATGATTATGACAGAAAGTAACTGTTTAGAAATTCCATTTTCAAGAACAGGTACCCCAATAAATAACATAATAAATGTAAATACCAGAGACTCCTGCTCCGTCATATGCACATTTTGGGGAGGACTGTGCTAGATGTTTTCTCTTGTATGACTGAGTCTCCTGGCAGAAAAAGGAAAGTATGAGTAGGAGAGCTCATCTGAAATTAGGAACAGCTGGAGACAGGAGTGGCCCTGTGGGTGCTCTTGCTGATGGCCGACAACCCCACAATAGAAACAGGAGTGGGATGGGGCTTGGCTCCCCACTCTGCCTCCTCTGGAACCTTCTCAAGGCTCCCCTGGGATGATGCAAAGGAAGTAGACCCCACCCCACTAATTATCTTACATGTGTGCGTTCCCTCTTCCATGTGGAAGTTCCTAAGTATGGTCATACTGCCTTTGTTCCAGCACTGTTATGCTTTCCAAAATTTAATTTTTTTAACAGGTAAAGCATTCACATAGGTTGGTTACGTGGGTATCTGGGGGAAACACATTCCCAGAGAGAAAAGCTGCCCATACAAAACCCAAATTACTCAAAATAATATAAAGAGATACATTTTAGACCTCCTTGCACCCTATTCCACCAACCCCATGTAAACACTTTTTCGTAATTTTTTAAAAATATATATTCTGAAGCCTCCCCAGTGGCGCAGTGGGTTAAGCAACGCACTATGAAGCAAACCACAATCACTGTAGCACAAGTTTGATCCCTGCTGCCGGCCAGGGAGGGGACCCACATGGTGAGGCAGACCTCTCCTGCCTGGCCCGCTGCTCCCCTCAGCAGTATTTCAGTTGATCTGCTGGTTCCGCTCCCCACTCTGTCTCTGGTGAATCCTCTCACCTCCCACAACTCTGGCCTATACTCCAGCTCTTGTATGCACAAATAAATAAATCTTAAAAATATATGTACATTCTTTATACACATACTAATTCGTTTTTTCATTCAATGACTATTTCTGAGCACTAACTACATTCTAGGCTACTATATTTTAGGCACTGTTTTAAGGACACAGCCTTACTTTCATGAAACTTCTAGTAGAGTTTATGCCTAGAAGGAGTAGAGAGGCTATAAACAATGAACATAGATTCGACAACAAGAAGGATGATGGTGTGGAGATTTGAAGGAACACACTGAAGTTTTAATTGGGACCTCACTAGGAATGTGACATTTAGAGCAAAGTTTGAAAAAGGTGAGGAGGCTGGTTACGTGGGTATCTGGGGGAAACACATTCCCAGAGAGAAAAGCCGCCCATACAAAACCCTAAGCAGAATGTGCCTTCAGAGTCAAGGGATAGCAAGGACTCCAGCCTGCCTGCAGCAGAGACTGAAGGAAAGTCACAGGCGGTGACGTCAGAGAGGAAGAGGGAAAGGAGGACACCATGAGGGCTTTGCCAGGGCCCTTCATTTATTCCTGAGAGCTCCTACACCAAAATAATTGTCCACATACATATAGGGACTTAATGAAAATAGTTGTCATGTAGGAACAGTAACAGCATTTCACTTGGGATTTCTGGTTATGGTAACAGAATAATGTTCCCTGGACTTCAGATGTTCTCTTCCAAATTAAGGATCCTGTTAGACCTCGCCCTCATTTCCACGTACTGGAGGATACTGGATCTTCAGCCCTCTCCTTAGCTCCCTGTCTTCCCCTACTTTTTGTATTTGGAAATGACAGCTTGTCATGTCCAGAGTCTTATCTGAGTTGTTGTCACCATTTATAGCTGTTCAGTGTTTCACGGTAACTAGTGTTGGTATATTTCTACCCCTAGACCTTTGGAAACACCACGTCATGAAAGAAAACTGCTCAGTCCTAAGACCACAAATAGTCGAAAAATTTATACAGAGATTAATGGAGAAATACCAGGATGGTGGATTAGAGGTATGTATTAAAAATTAGTCATTTTGGGTTTTTCTCCTAACATAAATATGCCCATGGAGGGAAACTTTCTCCCTGATATATTAAAAATTAGTCATTTTGGGTTTTTCTCCTAACATAAATATGCCCATGGAGGGAAACTTTCTCCCTGATATATTTCCTACTGCTTCTCTTAATCCCTTAGAATGGTGATGGGAATATGAATACTGAGTCTGAACTCAAAGTAGTGATCACTTGTTATTTTAATTTTGGGAAACTTAAACATGGGAGGTTGAATTTTTCTAATAAAGATGGGAGAAAAAGAATATGGATGTTGCTTAAGTTTGTTTATGGAGTTTATTTAAGTTTGTTTAGGAGTTTATGAATGAGTTATTTTTAGCAACATTTCCTACTTTGATTTCTTAATGTAAAAAAGTTTTGAAAGAGAAGCCAAATAACCTATAAAATACCACACGGGCACAGTATGATATACATTTGTAGAGATGTGAACATATAACCCCTAAAACATACACAGTGTTGTAGTGTTACTGTAATAAGCAGAATTAAAGAAAACTACACATAATACAACTATTTAAAAAACATTTTAAACTGTACAGTATGAAAATAAATACTGGGGCCTCCCTGGTGGCATAGTGGGTTAAGCAACGCACTATGAAGCAAACCGCAGCCACTGCAGCACAAGTTCGATCCCTGCTGCCAGCCAGGGAGGGGACCCACATGGCGCAGCAGACCTCTCCTGCCTCTCCCGCTGCCCCCCTTAGCAGTGTGTTTCAGTCAGTCTGCCTGTTCTCTTCCCAGCTCTGTCTCTGGTGAATCCTCTCACCACCCTGGACTCTGGCCTGTACCCCAGCTCTTATATGTATAAATAAATAAATCTTTAAAAAAAAAAGAAAAAGATTAACATTTTCTTCCTCCCTATGCCACCATCCCCACTTTCCTCTCCACAAAGGAAACCAGTCAACTATCTGTGTATACATATTTGAATTCATAACACTATGCAACATATATTTAACAGTAATGCATACAACTTGCAAACCCTCAGTCCTTGGAATTTTAAACCATGTTTATTCTTGGTAAGAATTCCTTCTCAATCAAAGGAATCATAGAAAAGACAGGATAAGATAGTACACATGGATATTTGGCCACAATACAGATTTTAGGCTTGTTGGCAAATTAACCATAAGTGACTAGATAGATATGGAAGGATTTTCAGTACATCTTCTTGATCCAGTTATCTGTTTTTGGACATTTGGGTTCTTTCCATATCTTAGCTATTACAAATAGTGCTGCAATAAACATAGGAGTGCAGGTTTCCTTTTGAATTAGTGTTTTTGCATTCTTTAGACAGATTTCTTGGCATGGAATCACTGGATCATATGGTAGGTCTATTTTCAGTGTTTTGAAGACCCTCCACACAGCTTTCCATATATTTGGGTTGATTCTTTTTTTTTTTTTAAAGATTTATTTATTTATGCATACAAGCACTGGGGTACAGGCCAGAGGTGTGGGGGGAGGGTGGTGAGAGGATTCACCACAGAGAGCAGGGAGCAGAACAGGCAGATCAACGGAAGTACACTGCTGAGGGGAGCAGCGGGCAAGGCAGGAGAGGTCTGCCACGCCATGTGGGTCCCCTCCCTGGCCGGATCAAACTTGTGCTGCAGTGGCTGCGGTCTGCCTCATGGTGCGTTGCTTAACCCACTGCGCCACCAGGGAGGCCCTATTTGGGTTGATTCTTAAAGCCCAAGTAAGAGTTGGCCAGATGAAAGTGTGCAAGGGAGGCAAGACAGAGCCGTCTAGGGAGGGCTATAGCAGAGTTCAAAAGAAGACATTGGTGGGCAAGGACCAGATGCTGAATTGTCTCATGTGCAGTACTTAGGAATTTGAATTTTATCCCAAAGTCAGTGGGAAGTCACTGAAGCATTTTGTCAGAAGGGGTGAATTTTAGAAGCATCATCAAAATACCCTGTATGTGGCTGGTGTTTGAATTATTATGAGGGACTCTAAGATGAGCAAACCACAGAAAGCATTTTGTGTCTTTGTCCCTGGCTCTGCAAATGTTAAAAGCAGACCTGAAAGAGAGGCCTGCACAGCTGGAGCCAATGGTTTTCTAGAGAGAAGACATGGGAGAGGGTCTGTGAGTGAAGGCAATGTGTGCCGGGAACCCTTTCCTTTCCAGGTCACTTTCAAGAAAGACCACCTCGAGGCCTGCCTCCTCTCTCTGGGTTGTGATGTGATGGCAAGAGAACGAAGCAACTTTGAGACCTACTCCATGTTTTATGAGCACGTATTGGAGCATGTGAGGCGGAAGCTCTGCCAAAAGGAGCAAGTATGTTCCCAGAGACCTGAGAACCGTAATGCAGAAGGTAGGGCTGGGGAGGCTGGAATCACTTCAAAGAGGGAAGTAAAACAGAAGGTAGGAGAGGTGGTCTTATGCAAAAGCTAAGGGTGACGGGCTCTCCAAATTTCTTTTCTCATTGGTTCATTCTCTTGGGCAGCTGCAAAGGTGGACTGTGTGCTTCAAGGTGTCTCGTGCGGAATCTAAGAGGAGAATGACCAAAGGGCTAGGCCAGAGAACGATGCACACCTGACTTTCCCACCCCCAGCAAACGCAAGACGTGTTGGGCTGTTCCTGGTCTTGTGTTGACCTGAGTTTCCTTGACAAATTCTGTCTTTGGGATGTGCATTACGGTCTCACTGATGAGCCTTCCTGAAAATGAGCCCACTAAGTGGGACCCAGGCACTTCTGTGTTTCTCTTTACACTGTTCTGAAATGGATTGCATCAGAGGTTTGGTTTAAGAAAACTGCAAAGGTTTGAAAAAAATCACAGGAAGTGTTAGAGTATCAAATTGTGGTATTGGCTTGGCCCCCAGCTTGACTCAGCCCCACAGCTGAGTCCTCTGCTTCTGTGTAGATCCCAGAGTTGCTGCTGTCTTTTCATAGCTGTTAGCATCCCAAAGCCCAGTGGAGCAACAAGCACAGACAGCCCTTGCCCCAAGGGGAGCCCAAGCATCTCAAAATGAAGCTCCATTAACACTACTAGGAGATGCCTGGAGCATGTTGCACTGAATTGACCCCATGATTGGAAGAACTAATGTTTGAGTATATTACACATTGCTTTCTCCTCCTCAGGAACTAGATAGCCTACCAAGAGGTCAGAGGCCACCTGAAGATGATGCTAGTCAGGTAGGTTAATTAATACTAAAATCTCCATTTTTCAAATCCACCATCTCAAAGGTAACCAATACTTCCTAGTATCATTTTCTTAGTCATAAAGCTTAGTGACAAATGACATTAAGAAATGACAGTTCATTTTTCTTAGTGTCACTAAAGCCCTGTCAGTGAAAATCCACTGCAGAAACCCCCAAGGAGTGTGTTTTCAATGTTTAATAATTGTTGGGGTTTTTTTTGGAGTGGGGTGGGGAGGAAGGAAGGTGTTTTTAATTTCTTTTTTGGTTTGTTTTTTCTTGAGGCCAGTTAAAGTATATGGCAAAGATGGGGTATAAAGGAAAGGCCAGTTTGGAGATAGAGACCGAAAGAGTAGAAGTACTTTATCCAAATGTAAAGTACTAGATTTTGTCTCTCCTGGGCTCATTCACTCAGCAGCCATTTACTGGCACCTCTCTGGGTGCCAGTATTTGAAACAAGTTTTGACTCTTTGGCCCACATTTGCACAACAGAATAATGCATTTTTTTTCATTAGGTTCAAAGTAGAAAGTCAACATTGATATACAAAGTAGTGGCAGTTTGGAAGTCCTGAATTCTTTTCCACTTAAAAAAAATGCATTTCTGCTGCTAGGTTGCTGAGCTTAGTCACAGTATGATTATGGAAATCACAGCTCTGAGAGCCAGACTCGTGGATTTGGAAGAGGAGAATCTGAATCTCAAAAAGCAGATTAGAAAAGAAGTCCAGGAAGAATATGAAGCATTAATCCAAGCTTTGTTTGTGACATGTTTAAACTTAAAAGTAAGTGAGCTGTGTCGGGCATCTGGTCAGTCCTGCGGGCACTGACCCACCAGAGGGACTGAAGACGGGGTAGGCTTTGTGGCAGCAGAAGACTGTTGGGTCTAAGACTTAACCAGGTCTAAGCTTTCGCTGCAGAGTCAGCAATGGATTGTCAATACTTTACCATGACAGATACTGAATTTTTGATAATTCAGATATTTGCTATATTCCTCACTTTACTGCCTGTTATCATTGTTGCCAAGCGACCATTCTTGAGGAAAGTGAGAGGTTTGCTTCTCCAAACCCTAATCATTTCTGGCACTGTTTTGTCTATTAAGTGTAACCATTCAAACAGACCCCAGTGAAGGTAATAACAGGCACCTTCTGAGCGCTCCCTGGCCAAATTCAGAATTTGAATTGGCTTTCAGAGATTATTCTAACCCAAAAGCCTCTCTCTCATACCCAGTTGTCAGGGAGTGGCTGAGCTGTCAGTTATGGCCCACTGAGGAGGAGTGACAGCATCACCGGGTGCCACAGCACTGTGGAAGCCCGTCGCGTTCTTATGACGTCAGAGCAGATGTAAGATGGAGACCCCCCACACCTTAAAGAGCCTTCAGGGGTTTGTTCCAGCTGCCCCATATATGAGAATTTTAATACAAACCTACCGTTACCCAAATCCAAGCTTTCCCCAACCCTGCCCACTTCCCTGCTATTGTATACACCCCAAAGAGAGCCCCACTTGGGTACTTACCACTCTATCCAGGGGGATTCCAGGGTAGTCCCTGGGTTGTTGAGAGGAAGTTCTGTCCATGTTCTGCCTTCATCTGGCCACTCCAGAGAGGCCCTCTGACTTTGACTTGTGAAGGGTTCACGATGTGCAAGTACTTAGAGATAATTAAAGGATCAAATCCAAAATGCAGTGAACCTGATGCTGTAGGAGAGTGAAGGCTGGGATTCACAAGCCCATCTTTCAGGTATAAGAGCCTTGAAAATCTTCTCAAGTTCTCTTTAGTTTCTGTTAGAGTCCTAGATTAAAAAAACAGAGTTTGCTTCTTCACACTGAACTAATTCCACAAGTGACCCAAAGAAAGAAATCCCTGTCCTACCCCATGGTCCCAAGAAGGGTGAAAATCTCTCTGCGTGGCAGCACTCTCGCCTGCCTTCATCCCCAGGGAGGTGGGTCAGTTAGGGGGAAAACCCTCCTAAATGAACTACACAAATAGGTTATAGACTTCGACCCCCACTCCAGACCTACAAAATCCAAAAACTACAAATCCCATAAAGTCATTATCAAAGAGCAAATCACTGGGACCTAAGGGTGGAGTTAAGCAGCCAGGCTAAGTATAAAAACAAACATGTGGGCCTTGGGGGTCGCTTTTTCCTTAGGAGTCAGCTCTCAGCGGCCCCTTGGGTTCCAGCTCCAAAAGACTAATAAAATATTTACAAATCT
This sequence comes from Galemys pyrenaicus, assembly GCA_019455555.1. Lineage (NCBI taxonomy): Eukaryota > Metazoa > Chordata > Mammalia > Eulipotyphla > Talpidae > Galemys > Galemys pyrenaicus. The sequence continues at coordinate 1,118,445 of JAGFMF010011446.1, read as the reverse complement.
ATATCCCTCTCTACCCCTTTTGTTACTCACTACACTCTTTCCCCTTCCCTTGTAAATAAAACCCTTTACTAACCTTTGTTGTGTGTGCCTGCAGTTGGGGCATTATAAGTGCCATTCAAGCACATGGGTAAAAACCCAGTCAGGCAAACCCACTTTATATTAGGGTTGCCCTGTAACAGGTCAGAGGTGGGAGGGCCCCTGTGGTGCCAGCAAGATATGGAGCAGGTTCTCAGTGATTCGGAGCAGATGGGCAAAGGAAGAGTCCTTGAACCCTAGGTGGCTTTTATTGCATCATTATATCAAAGGCTACCAGGTACACAGCTGGCAGAGGGGGCTGGGGCTCTTCACTCTCTGGGCTCTCTAGCCTCTGCTCTCTCCCTGTCTCTTCTCTTATTTATGCTCTTCTCTTTTCCTTCTACTGGTGTCCTTGTGACAGCACCCTTATATGCCCATGTCTCAGCCCAAGTACGCCCACTTGCGCATGCCCATTTAGGCATGCATGCAAGAACGCAGGTGTCCATCATCACCAATGGCAGGAGGGAAAAAGCCTGATCATTTTTCCATTTACCCTACAGCACCCCACTCTCACCCCTCACCCATTGTCACTGGGTCGTAGTTGTAATTGCACCATAAACTGTTAGCCCTAAGCCATTCCGAGGAGTTCTGCTTGAGGCCTAAATGGAAAAGCAGCCAGCCTGATTCCTTCCCCTGTTTATCTATTTTTAATGGAGTTCCTCATCAGTGACTCATCTATGGTGGTTTATTTTCTTTTTCTGATCAGATTCTGCTGAGTCAACCCTATAGCAAAAAGTTGAAGGTTCAGTTTCCCTAGTCAGACCTTGGGGGCGGAGGGGTGGGGTGAGGACAATTTGGTTTTCTTCTTGTGCTCGCCCATTCTTCTACCTGCCCACATGGGCTCTGAGATGTGCCACTGTCCCTCCTGGTGGTGCATAAAGGGGCCCCCAGTGAGACTCCCAGATGACACCTTAATAGAATTGTATCTGATAGACTATAGGATGATATTTTAATGTTAGAGCATTCCTGAAAGTTGGATTTTGGAAGACAAAATGACTCTTCCTCAACTACGGATCCTAACCCTTGAGTGCAATTTGCAGGAGAAGCTGGAAGAGAATCAGCTTAATTTGATCCAGAAAGTGTGTGAGATCATCGAAGAAGTGAGAACAGAAGGAATTGACAATATGAAGGGCCTCAAGAAAAAAGGGGGCTCTGCCAGCACCGATGAAGGAATGAAAGCAAACACAGTCAAAGTATGTGGTGTCACGTAGCAGTGGGGTAGCAGCATTTCATCCTTGTACCCGACCCTACCGCCCACTTTGGTAGCCTTCTATCCAGTTTCCCGGAGAAAGCATTTGTACCAGGCATTTAAAAAAACAAAACAAAAAAACACTGGGGCTTACTGGACAACAGTCATCTTTTGATGTTAGGGTCTTACCCTTGTGAGAAAAAGGTTGAGGCTGCCTTTTCTGAAAGTAAGCCTTCTCAGCAGGGGCAGCTGCCGGCCGTGGAGCAGGACAACTGCAACCTGGCTGCCCTGCTGTGCAAAGCCAGGAGCCTGGGCCGCTGGAGGCTGGCGGTGCAGCAGGCGCGCTTCCGGGGCCAGCTGAGCAGGGCTGAGAAGGTGAGCCCTGGGGAAGGGCGGGCCTCTGGCAGGCTGGCTGCCAGCCTCCTGGGCTGCAGCTGCTGCGCTGGTGTCAGGTGGCAAGATGACCAACTGAAAGGATCTGACAGTTGGGGAGTTTTTCTGGGAATAGGCAACGTCTGAGCCTCAGGAGAAACAGGAATAAGCCAGCAGCAAATGGTAAAAAAGCAAATGGGAGGACAGATCTGAGAGTTTAGCATGACGGGAGAGAAAGCTGGAGGACTTTACCAATGGCTTGAGGCAGCATCGCTGAAATGCTGCAAATCTTTGGGTTTCAAATATGATTGAGGAAAATGAAGTAACAAAATAATAAGTGGAAAATCTGCCCTAGACACATTGAAACCAAAGCACATATTAACAGTGGTTTGGAAACTTTTTTTTTTCTTTTTTCTGGAAGTCCTTACTCTGATCTGCTGCACTGTTCTTTATTAAAACCACAGAAACAGTGGCCAGCTGGAATGCCATTCTAGCAAACATTTTAAAGAAGGATGGACAAGGTGGTGGTTAGATATTGTTTGTAAAACTAAAAGCAGAGAAAGGAAACATCTCACTGTGTTTGGGATATCCACAGGAAGCTGTTCGAAGTAAAAAAGAGTGTTTGAGCATCAAGCTAATGGCAGAGCGAGAAGGGGCTTTATTTCGTCAGCAGTTACTCGCTCTCAGGCAGGCCCTGGCCAAAGCTCAGACCGACAACTTGAGGCTGTGCAAACAGCAGGATGACCAGGTATGGGCCTCAGAACCTCTCCTCCTCCCTCTCTTTGAGGAAGCCCTGCACGGTGAACGTGGCACCTAGAAGTGGTGCTGTGCTGCCTGCAGCAGACGTAGAAGCTCCACAGTGTGAAGCTGGGAGATGGCACTGCCAGGAAAAAGATGGCCCAGACCTGGGCTTCTGCGTTCCTCCCTCCTTTCTAGCCCAGAAACCAAGGGCAGTGACCAGAAAGGCTTTTGTTCTTGATCATATTTGGCAAAGATGGGGAAACATTACTCTTACTCAAGACTGGTATGTATATGTGCGTGTTTCTCTGAGGCTTTTTTTCCCCAGAGGGTGTCTTGGGGGTTTGACTGGGTAGGCATGCAGGGGAAATGTCCTACCCCCACTCCCAGCCTCTTTTAGGTTCTTCACTGGCTGGGTAAGCAAACAAATTAACAGGCAGAATTAGGAGAAATGGGCCATATTTAATCACATATGTATGGAGAAACTCGTAGATGTAAATCCTAGAATAAATAGGACAAACTGAGGTTTATATCCTGAGCTAAGGAATGGGGTAGGGGCCTGAAGTATTAAGAGGAAGGAAGGGGTCTCACAGACCAAGGAAGACATGACTTCATATGACAAAACCAGATGCTCTAGATGTTTGTCCTGCCATAAAATATGTTTCTCTGACAAGAAGTTATTTTGGAGATGACCTTAAATCTGGGTAATCTTCATTCTTTAAGATAATGGTAGCAGAGGCCTCCCTGGTGGCGCAATGGGTTAAGCAACACACTATGAAGCAAACAGACTAGCCACTGCAGCATTCAATCCCTCCCGCCTGGGGAAGGGACCCACATGGCCCAGCAGACCTCTCCTGCCTCACCTGCTGCTCCCCTCAGCAGTGTGTTTCAGTCCATCTGCCTGTTCTGCTCCCCGCTCTGTCTCTGATGGATCCTCTCTCACACACACCAACCCCCCACATCTCTGGCCTGTACCCCAGTTCTTATATGCATAATAAATCTTTTTTTAAAAAAAAGATAATGGTAGCGGTTTTTCTTGAACCTGCAGGGCCTAAGTTGATCTAACCCCCACAGGTCAAGGTGACCATTTGGGGGAAAGCCTATCTGAACATTTTGGGGAGGCCCTCTTTCATATGGATTGGGATTCAGCCATAGGCTTTATTCCCTAAGACGAGAGCCCTGGGTCCTTTCCTAATGGTTCACATTACCTCACTTCAGAAGTTTCTGCTGCTCAGTGGGTGCTGGCACCAAAATAAAGGTGTTTCAGACTTCTGCTCTGGGCCAACCTGAGCACAGAGACCCTCGTTTTAGAGAGAGAGCAGCTGAGTTTAAGTAACAACAGCCCGGGGAAGCTGGGCACATTTGAAACATGAAATAAAATTTGTCCCTTTTGGACCCTAATTCCTCCATTATTGTGCAGCCAGTCAATTAGGATGTATAACTGTGCAAAAATTTTGGTAAACTATATGTATATCACCATATAAATGTTGATCATTAGCACTAATATTATAATTAAATTCTGACCATCTAGTAGTTATGATATGACTCATTACAAACATTTCAAAATTTACCATCTTTTCCTTTCTTTACCATCTGGAGTCTGGCTTCCCCAAGGCTATTTTGGGAGTCAAAACTGAGGCAAGAATAGAACTCCCTTGCCTACTCATTGCCTGGATTGCATCACCCTGTCTCCCCAGGCTACACCCTTGCCAGTGGATCTCCTGGTAAAAGCTCAATGTGAATGAAAACGCAGGTTGTGGGAGAGGTGGCTCTTTGTTGGTATGCTAACTAACATGTACTTTATCATCCAACTTTGGCTTTAAAGACCAAATTATTTGACCTGATATTGCTATAGTGGCATTCTCATTTCCTTGGTTTTTGTTGTTTGTTTTATGTCCAGTCCTCGCCCCTTCCCTAAGCCCCACCCCAAACACACACACTATTGCCTTGAGACTTACATCAACGCTGGCCTGGGCTGGATCCCTGTGGTCTTGCTCCCACTAGCACAGGACAGAAAGCTGCCTGGCTACATCACCCTGAGCCCAGGGCTACTCCACTGAGTCCTGCCCCTGGGCCTCCAAGGAACGAAAGTTGTGTTGCTCAGGTCCAAACCCTTTGCCTGCCTTCTGCTAAGAGTTTGTGTCTTTTTCATTTCATTTGCCCTTTTCCTGCCACAGGCTCAAGTACTGAAAAATTTAGAACATAGAGTGACCCAGGAAGCTCTTCACCAGCAGCAGCTGGATTTAATGAAAACCTCCAGCATGGAGAAGCTCTTGGAAGAGGTAGAGCAAAAAGAACAGCGCCTGCAGCTCCTCACTGAAGAGGCCAAGAGGGCTTCTAAACTGGGCCAGCTCCAGCAGAAGAAAATTCAGAGAGAACTTAGACAGGTAACTCCAGGGAGAGGCCCCAGCCTCTAGGAAGCCAGCCAGAAGAACTTCATTCTTTCTGTTCCCTCTTGTGTTCTCTGCAGCAGTACTTCTTCATCTTTGTCACTTCTGGGCACACCACATGTTTATGCCCCACTGAGGTGTTAGCTGGGGTGGCTTTTAGGGTGAAAAGATGGCTTGACTACCTTTAGGGCCCACAGCTTTAGGGCCTGTGTCTTGGCTCCCTTGAACTGCTTGAAAAAATGTGCTCTGCCTGCTCCAGTCCTTGAATCAATGCTCCTTTAGAAAATCCCAACAAGTAATCTGGAGAAGCAGCAAGCGTATGGGAGCTCTTACAAGAAGATTCTACTCATGGTGTTCTGGATCTGCAGAGACAAAAATGAAAGGCAAAAGTGATCTCCAGACACAACACACAACCCACAGTCAGAAAAAAGGAAGAAAATAATATAATGTAGATGTGGATTAGTGCAAATTCCAACAAAGGAGACCACAAAATGTAATTCAATACAAAAGGAAAAAGAAACAGTCCCTTTAGAGCCGACTCTTCATGCATATTTACCAGAGTTGTTAGTTAAACTGGAAAGTTAAATTACTGGCCAAGTGTTTCAATTGCTCAAAGAAGAAATTAGTAAGGAGAATTCTAGAATCGATGGCAAAAAAAGGGAGAAAGGATAAAAATTGATTTAAGGCAACACTAGAAAAAATGCTTTTATAGAAATAGAAAACAAGTAGCTTTAAAATAAAAGAAAATCAGAATCTCAACATTTTTTCATAAAAAATAAAAGTATGGCCAACGCATAAGGAAAATTGGATGTCTTGTTTCTGTCCTTCATTATGCTTTTCTAAAAGCTACCACAAAACTGTTCAAAAAATACTTTCTCAAGGTCTTCTTTAATGTTAATTTTTTGTTTCATGGCAGAGAGTCTAAAAGTAATCAAAGCAAAGATTTCGAGTTTTCTTCAACCAGTAAATGTGTTTAGTACTTGTATGTAAGTAAAACAAATCATCCACTCTTTCTAAATGCGCTTCCAACTCTCCTAGCACCTCATAGTACCTGGGCTTACCTGCCCTCAGCTGTCCTCCCTCAGCCAGGGAGGGCCCCACCAGCAAGCCTCCTTTAATCCACCGCCAACTCCCAGGGCAGGTTTTCACCACCTGACCCTCAATAGCATTAAGGTCCTTGCTGAATCCTGCCCCTGAGGAGGCCGCCCTGCCTGATTCACACCCAAGCCCTCCAGCTGAGCAAGACCTGTGGTCAAATGTGGCCTGTCTGTGCATTAGTTTCCTCATCAGTACAGTGGAGAATAACACATTCACTCTGTGCCATTTGGGAGAAGATTAAATTAGGTAATAGGCCTGGATTCAAATCCTGGTTCTGCCCAAGAACTTGCACAACCTTGGGCAACTTACTGTACTGACCTCTATAAAGTAGGGGTGTGATGTGTTAGTAAAAAAAGGTTAATTAAGGCTTTAAATATGTTCCTTTCCTTTGTTAATTTTTTCAAATTTACTTAATCCCAGCCTGACTCAGAGATTCTTGATGTTTCCATTGGCTAGCACCTGCAGAGAATTAGGGCCCATAAATAAATCCTCTTAGTAGGTAGTTAGGAAGTTTCCCTAACACTAGGCACCTGATGGACTACTGAAAGTGAGTCTGCCCTTGGGCATTCATACACACACACACACACACACACACACAGACGAAACTATCCCCTTTAATGAAGCTTTTAAGAACTAGCCTGCGGGAGGGGCATCCCAGAACCCCCAAACCTGCCCTCTCTAAATGGGTTCTGCCATTGTCACATTAAGATAAATATGTAAGGTCTTTAATGGAAAGGAACCTTAATACAATTAGGGAATAGTATAGAAAAGATAAATAATATAGTTACTACATTAAGTATCCAAAGTTACCCATCTTCTTGAGGGTAAAAGTCCAGTCAAATAGGATTGGCCCAAAGCAAGGCCTAAAAGCCTGCCACAAGTCTAAAGGATCTTTTGGGGAGAACCCATAGAAAAGAGTCAGACAAATCCGGGAGGAAAAGAGCAAAATTAAAATCAAGATGAAAGCTGCCACTGTTTACCGTCCCACGGGTCTCTCACCCACATCTGTTCCATCTAGTCCAAGATCAAAAAGCAAGCACAGTTTCTTCACATGTCCCTCTGCTCCATGTGCCTCCTCCATGTCTCCTTGCTGCTCTCCATCCTGCTTTCTTTTTCCTCCCTTTCTTCTGTCCTTCTATCTCCTCTCTCCAGTATCTTTTTACCCTTGCTCAGCTCTACCTACTTAGGGCGGCACCGGGATCCTGGAACTTTCCACTTTCCTGGGGACCCATTCAGTTTGACTCTGTATGGACAAGACTAGAATTTAAAACACACGTGACTGGACTTTTTGGGATTAGCATGTTCATTCATTTCTTAGGACAGCCATAACAAATTACCACAAACTCTCTGGCTTAAAACAACAGAAATTTATTCTCTAATAGTACAGGAGACCAGAAATCTGAAATTAGTGTTGGTTCCTCGAGGACTCTGAGGAAGTGTCTGTTCTGTGCCCCTCTCCTAGTTCTGAGGCTGCCTGCAGTCCCTGCATTCCTTGGCTTTTGGCTGTCACTGCACTCTGCCTGCCTTAATGCTCGGCCCTCTTCCCTTTGTGTCCCTCTGCGTGTTTCTGTTCTCACCTCCTCTTATTAGAACTGCAGCTGTCATATTTAGGGCCCGCCCTTAATCATTGTAATTATATCTACAGTATCTATTTCCAATAAGGTCGTACCTTGAGGAATGGGGCAGACACCATTCAACCCACTACAAAAGCAATTAGGAAATGATAAGAAATGTATGTTAAAAGAAAGAAATACTTGTAATCTATGCAGATGACATGCCCTTTGGACCTAGCTATGCTCAGACAGGGGATTGGGGCCAGTCTTGCTAGGAGAGAGCCACACAGGAAATACAAAGGTGGTCTCCCGGTGTGGGACCTCTATCAGGCCTAGCAATCTGTGCTCAGGTCATTTCCAGCTGGTGATAAATTAAGGTGAGGGTAGAGATATGGGAGGAAGATTTTGTCTTTCCTCTGCTTGAGATTGCCCAAGGTATCCCGTGGCTCCTTTGGGTACCATTTGTTATGGTTTGTGTATCATTTGTTATGGGACCCTGTTTCCTCCCTTTTTCTCTGCCCTTTTTAGTGAAAGGAACATAAAAGATACAACTCTGCAAGTAAACACCCAACGATACTTAGGTAAGAAGGGTCTCAAGGGTTGCCTCTGTTCTTTGCCTGCATTCTCGGTCTTCTTCAAGCTCTATATTCTCAGAAACTATGTTCGACCTGACTGGGACATCGTGAAGACTTATATTCCTGGGGCAGCCTTTGACCCAACTCTCCCTGGGAGCCCAAGGAATTAAAGTATGCATCAAAAAGCATGTCTGCTTCCCAAGCACTTTTCCCCTCAGACGAGAAGCCGGCTTGCCCAGGAGCGCAGCATGAAGCTGGACGCCTTCCAGCGAGTAGAAGAACTACAAAGTCAGCTTAATGACTCTGAGCACTCGTCTGTCCAGATGAGTTCACCGGGCGGTAAGGATACCCCTTCCTCTTACTAGAACAAGCTCTCGGGGTTAAGGGGCAGAATGGAAGGTGGATCTCTAGGACGAGCAACTATAACCCAGTGGTTACTGAGTGTGTGCTGCATAATGTTCCTTAATTGAATGAGTGATACATGAATGAATGAATCTTCATTCTGATGTGCAAGCAGAAGTTTCTACTTTATTTCACCTTGGAGTACTGACATCCTACACTAAAATAATTCATTTATAAAAACTGGCCTCAGGAGTATACAATATGCCACTTGAAGAACATCGGGTACCTCACTAAATTTTGAAGCATCTTAATGCCTTGGAACACTTGATCATGCCTCTCAGGTGTTATTCATAGAGTATGTTATGATTCTGGGGTGTGACAAGGCCTATGGAGTTGCCAGCCAAATAGCTTTCTAGGCTGGGCAGCCAGCAGGCAGCCTGGACCTACCCGAGACCAGAAATGCCACAGGACATTTCTAGATTAGCTTCTTCCCCTACCAGATGAGGATTACATAAATTCCAAGTTCTCCATTTCACTATTGGAAATATCATCAAATCAGTAACCATGACTTTCCTCTTGTTAAGGTCATCCAATCCTCTTTCCTGTTCTGCAGCAAAGTCTAATGGTTAAATGCATGGGCACAATACATTTATTTAATCTGTCACCGGGGCTCTGTGACCTCATGCTGGTTAATCAGCATCTCTGTAAAATGGAAAAACCCACCTCAAAGGTGCACACTGAGGATTAAATAAAATAATGCATATCTGCCACATAGTGTATTGGCACTGTTTGTTATTACAGTTTGACATATGTGTGCTGTCCTTTATGTTTCCCTTGACTACTTAAAGAACCAGGAAGATCAGCTTCAAAGATCAAGCAAACAAAGTTACTCTGGGTTTATGAAGTAGGTCTGGGCTTGCCAGTAAAGGCCAAGCAAGGGCCCTCCTCCTTCCTCTGGTCTTGCTGCCTGGCGCCCACACCAGGGCTCGTGTTCCCTGTCCCAGGTTCTGTTACAGGGCAACCCTAATATAAAATGGGTTTGCCTGACTGGGTCCTCACCCGCGCGCTCGAAAGGCACTTATAACGCCCCAACTGCAGACACACAACAAAGGTTAATAAAGGGTTTTATTTACAAGAGAAGGGGAAATAGAGTAGTGAATAACACAAGAAGAGAGCCAAACAGATCCGTAAATGTCCTACCAGTTTCTCGGAGCTGGAACCCAACCGCTTCCTGAGAGTTGGCTCCCAAGGAAAAGAGAGAGCCCCAAGGCCCATGTTTGCTTTTATACTCAGCCTGGCTGCTTAACCCCACCCTCAGGTCCCAGTGATCTGCTCTTCGATAATGACCTTATGGGATTTGTAGTTCTTGGATATTGTAGGCCTGGAGTGGGGGTCGAAGTCCATAACCTATTTGTGTAATCCATTCAGGAGGGTCTTTCCCCCCTAACAATTCCACAGTCCAAAGAGGAAGAGCATCCCCAAGAGCCCTACTCTGGTCAGACTCTGGATAGTCCTTACCTTCCACTGTCCTCTCCATACTCCCTGGGTATTTCTGTCTCTCCTTTCCCCCTCTGCCTTCAACCTGATCAAGTATTTTTTAATCCCTCTCTGAGTTAATGTGTCTGATAAAGTTACCATTTGTTAGGCTCAAACAAAAAGGAATCAGTTTGTCTCACCAACTCAGTGGATTTATTTGGAAACAACTAGAAGACAATTTGGAAAGTGCAGTTTCATAGAGAGACACACAAGGGACATCTCTAGACCTAAAGCCAGCAATCCCCATAAAACCTTTAGAAGGGCCATTATGTGCCAGGAGGCACCGCCTTCCTTCTGCTGGGACTGGGAAGCAGCATTAGTTCCCACTGGCATCTTGGGTCCCATAGTTTTCAGACATGTGAACTCTCGTCTCCTTTCCTCATTTAATATTTACAGGGCTTCTGTATATTAATTTTTACAACTTTCCCTTTTGAACAAGATCCTTTTCTGAAAGCATTGCTGATCACAGGTCAGGTTTATTCCAGATTCAGTGGTCTTTTTGTCCCTTGGTGTCCCTGGACCTTCCCTAGATGTCATGTCTTACAGCAGAGGGAGAGTGCACCCACTGAAGACTGAGGTCCCCAGATGGTGTGCAGGCCCAGCCGGAGGTGATTTCTTTAGGTGCATCATGTGAATCTAAGAGTCTATTCCTTGGAGTCTTCCTACACAGGCCTTGTCAGCAATATTAGGTAGTGGCCTTTCCAATCAGACTGAAGAGAGTCTTTCTGGAGGTGTCCTTCCCAACAGATGATGTTACAGGATACAGGTTACAGGATGTTGCGAAAGGTATTCATCACCCTGGGGCATTCTGTGAAAAGACTGCACAACCCGAATATGGTTACTTTTGATAGAAGCTATTAGGCTTTTATGGTACTGAACTATATCACCTTAAATCAGCTGTGGATCAGAGACAGGAAGTAACTGCATTAGGTGCGCTGTGACCACCTCAAGGATGAGAGTTTGAGTTCCCAAAAGGGCTGACCTGACATTTAGAAGGACAAACAGCAAGACTTTGGGCCACGGTAATTAATGATACTGTTGGTGCATTTGATTGAACCAGAGGATGGAAGGTGGTAAGCATGGTGAGGAATGTAAAACCAGCCAAATGACAGCAAGCACTGACTAGTAAAATGGGTTCCACTATATAGTTCCAGAGGGGTCTTCTAGTTTGGGACCCCAACCTTTGGTAGGGACTTGGCTTCAGAAGACATAGATCCTGGTTCTGCAGTGATATGGGAAGGCCTTAGCCTAGCTAGAAAATACAGACCATGACCAAAACATATTTCCATCCACAAGACAAGGCAACTGTAAGAAATCCTACTGTCAAAACTCAACTGGCCAGTTAGGCAATTTAAAATGTCCAGGAGCAGAGTACACAGGCTTCTCTGAGTTGTATTTTGGACAGATGGAACAAGTTAAGACACTTTTGTGGCCTTATTGATATTTCCTCACCAATATTGATCCATGAATGCTATTTTTAAGTGGAATGATGGCTTAATGCATGTATAGTGGTTGGGACTAGAAATTTTAGGATTTCCTGTAGGTTAGGGCTGTTATTTGACCCAGCCTTCTCTTTGTGTCATACCAAAAATTATTGACTTGCCAATCTTGTCTTTCCTTTTCTGGGATCAATTTTTGGGCTTCTTCAGCCAGTTCTCCTATTTATTATTTTTAAAAATGTCCCTTTGGACCATGACAGAAGTTTGGCTTTTACTAGTTTCTTTAAGAGTAACAATAATAAGAGGAAATGTTAGCAAGGTGATTTCTTTCAACTTCTAGAGAGTCAATTTTATTTTTTTATTGAGGTAACATTGGTTGACAACACTTTGCATGATTCAGAGGTAAGATTCACACTTCTTCAGATGTATGTTATCACACCACACCAGAGCACCTGTAGTCTTTGTGCCTCCTCCCCAATTTGTTCTCCCTCTTTACTCTCCCACTCTCATAAGCCTGAATTCTAGCCAGATTTCTATGGTTTATTACAGGCTTGGTCTTTTATGGGGCCACAAGACAGGAGAGGATAATCCCAATTGCCAGGATTGGGGATGTGACCAGAAAGCTGAGGTAGAAATCACTCCCATGTCTCAGCTGCCATCTGTCCCCTTCTGCATTTGATAATAGGGGATTACTGGAGCCTTCTTATGTGTAGACTCACTCAGGGGAGGGACTGGGTCACACCTGTCTGCTTGGTGGCCAGCACTCCAGGGGAACAGCCAGTTATTACCCGGGCTATTAGTGCTAAAGTTAGAAGCCAACCAAATACCTATCCTTCCTCAGCTGTCGTCCAGTTGGAATCACATGATAGCTGGGGTCTCTCCTTTCTGGCGACAGCCAGGCAGCGACAGCAGGCTCCCTGCTCCCCACATCAGAAGTAGAGGCAGAGTTAAAGGATGGGCTCTTTTTACTTGGCGTTAACTACTTTCTCCCTCCCTCCTGTTAAAATGGAAATATGCCCCTTTCTCCTCTCTGAGTCAATCCCTGGACACAGGATCCTGTTTGCTCCTACCTGCTCAAGAGCTATAAACTAATCATCTTCATCTTCTCTATATATTCATATTTTCCATCTAGTTAATACTTTAATCTTGTAGCCAATTATTATTTATTATTAAGCATGTTATGTGCCAGGATCATAAAACCTTTGACCACATATTCCTTCTCTTATACTTCATAGTCAAACTTCGTAAAAGAGTTGTCATTATTTTCTTAAGTCATTAAATTTGTTTAATTCAATCTTTGGTCTTTATCCATTAGGGTTAAACAAATACAAACATATTTATACAAAACAATAAAATAATGGCTTTTATTATTTCTAATAAAAGAAAATTCAGATATAAGCTATCCAGGTTATTATGATAGTTCTGCCATCACCAGGAACCCAGTATTTTCTATGTGTTTTGAAAATCTCAATTTGTGGCTTCCACCTCATAGTCCAAGATGGCTGCTTAAGTTTTCTGGCAATCAGGGTGGAGGAAGGGAACAAGAAATACCTTTCTTCCCTTAAAGGAAACTTCCTGGAAAACATATGACACTTCTGCATATTTCATTGGCTACTGCTTAGCCCAAGACCACACATAACTGCAAAGGAGACAGGGACATGTGGTTTTTATTTCAGGATATTAAGTATCGAAGAAAAAAATTGGGCATTCTGTTAAAGAAAGGAGAGAATGCAATTGAGGGCTAAGTATCAATCTCAGCCATATCACTACCAACCTGATTTCTATCCCCACCACTCCACTGTAACTTCTCTTGCCAAGACCACAATGACTTCCTTATGTTCAAATCTGATGAACACTGTTGAATCCTCACTTACTTCATGTCTCAATGTTTGGGCCAGATGACCACACCTTTTTCCTGGAAGCTCTTTTTATTTCCATGGCACTTCTTTACTTCCTCCTTCTTTGTCTGCTTCTACATCTTTTCCAGTTCTTCCTCCTAGATCCAAACTCTATAAACACTGGAGTTATCCAGAGCTCCGTCTGGCCTTTTCTTCTCTTACATTGTACTGTTTTAGGTAATTACATTATGTTCCCACAACTTTAATCAGTATTTGTCAAGTCTTCTTCTGCAGCTTAAACTTCTCTAGACCCCTATTTCCAATGACTGCCTGATATCTGCATCATTGTCTCAGGCTCACAAACTCAACAGATCAAAGTACAGAACCTGTCTCCCCTACTCCTATACCAGCCCCTCAAAGAGCATTGTGAGTTGCCATCTCAGCAAATGTCATTACTCTCTATCCAGTTCCTTGAGCTAGAAATCTGGGAGCTCTTCTTCCCTCTGCAAATTCAGTTAATTACTGCTCTTATTTAAATACCTCTTAGTCTGTCCACTTCTATCCATCATAGTCCAAAGTCACTTCACATCTCTTTCTCTTTCACTAGATCATGGGATCCTCAAGCAAAAGACTCCATCTAGGTTTTGACATACTTATTCAAAATTGATGAAGCTGGATTAGATGCCCATTTTAAGCTCTAAAACTTTACTAATTAAATCTAAGTCTACACATTGCAACCAGTTATAATTTAACTTTTTAAAAAATTTTAACATTTTAGGTCTTATATCCCGAACTCAGTACACCTTAAGTTCTGCTTCCACCTCATCCAAATACCCCCAGCAACATCTTTTAAAGAGTAATCTTACGGGCAGTAAAATAACAAGAAGGATTCAAAGGCCAAAGACTGTAAGTAATGACAAATTTAATCATATATATATATATATATATAAGCTGTAAATAGACTTCTAGGGCTACTTCAAATTTACATTTAAAATTATCGATCAGGATCTTATCTAAATGCTTTAGGTCTGGATAATAAAGTTCTGGATTTAAACTTGTCTATGAATTATTGCTGAGTCAGTGTTTGTCAGGGCTTTCTGTTCTCATCTTGCTGACTTCACTCCTTAATAACTGTGCTGGTGTCACTCTTTAGTTGATGTTGAAAACGTATAGCCCAAAAGTACTTACTCAGTTACAACTCAATAAATGGGTATGGAAGTCAGTAACAACACCTTGCTATGTTTTTTTTCTCAATCATCTGCAGTAATTAACTAGCAGCATCAGATCCCTTTTCTGAGGCCCCTGGCAGAGTAGAAAGTTTTAGGTCTTAAAATGTGAAAAATACACCCTCTGATGAAATACTTGGAATGCAAATCATGTTGAAGGATGTATTGGAAATATTTTATATTTCAGTTTATAGATCATGTAAAATGACATTTATATCCTCTCCACTGCCTATTCTGTTCTATCATAGTAAGAATTACACTCATTTCTCCTCATGGGAGATCTAACTAACACTTAAGAATTCCTCCCCTCTTTACTTTGAGAAAATAAGGATAAGTTGTAGTCATTCCTATAGAGAAAATATGCTATTCTAAGACTTTTGCAGTTAAAGCTTTCAAAGTTATTGGTCTAAAGGTTTATTGCACTATTTCTAAACATGCAGTTAAGACACTGAGAAGGAAGAAATATACTTGACTGAGATCATTGATCAAATACTACTATATTAATGTCTACTATCTGTTTGACTTGCCAATCTTTGTGCAGTTATTTCATTAAAAGGTGAAATTCTAGTATGTCTATTTATTTTTACAAAAACCTTTTCCAAAGGAAGAAACATTCAGTTGGTAGATGTGGAACAAAGAGCTTTTAATATACACTTCCTTGCTATCCCACTCCTCACAGTGGATGTTCCAACCATGGGGAGGGAGGGTGGCAGTGACCCAAAGTTTATGATTGAGAAGACTAACAGTAAATAATATAGTTCATAATATGTTGTTTTAGAGGCAATCTATATACTTGATTCAGAAGGGTGGTGGTATAAAACTGATCATTAATAATAATACTCTATCAGGAAGTGTCTTGAGGGTCCATTGACTTATGTAAAGAGAACCCAAGCAAAATGTCTGGGGTCCAAGAAAGGCACAAATTAGTTGGAGCCTCTTCCAATCTATTTAAGGCCTGTACGAAAGAGGTCAGATAAATACCAACCGAAGAGGAATCTATACCTGCCTGGAAGGAAAGAAAACAATGATCTATTAAATAGTACTGCACTAACAATTTTTTAGATTACTTCAAATATAAGATGTTGTTTCTTCCTTTGCTGGAAATGGCATTCAATTGGTGGATTCACTCTTGATAATTCTCTTTATGTCAAGTGGTAAAATACGTACAAGGCACACTAATAAGCCGACCTCAGTCTATCCAGACTGAACCAGTGATCTGGGCCACACTAGTAACTTGTGATGTTAACAATAACTCACCATCTCAATATTTATATTGCAGGTACCTGCTAAACACACAAAAAGGATTGAAGTTTTCCTACCCAATGTAGCAGGAAGTGTTCAACTTTCAGCTTTTCAAATTCAAACAGCTCCATCCAGAATCCCATTCAAACTTGACTGGTAATCATATATCCTTTTTTCCAAGTTTTATTTCTGTGAGCACTTTAATTAAAAAAAAAAAGATTCTAAACCTTGTTACCTAATTTTTATTAGCAACACTATGAAGACAGCAGCGAATAACTAAAATGTTTATATCTTGATTGTTCCAGATTTGGCCTGTAATTTGAGTTTGGCCTTAGATTTTAAAACCTAAGATTTGGTATGAACTTCCATAACCTAGGCCTTACCTCTGGTCAACCAGTAGCCTCTCAATATAGGATCTAGTTACTGGTTAGATGGGGCAGCCAGGAGAGAGAACATTGCTGCTAGGCAGTTTTCTGACAAGTGAAAAACCAGAAGAGACATTAGTCCAAATAAACTTTAAAGCACTTCTATTTGTTCATTTAAGAACATCATCTTCTCTAAGTCTTTTCATTTTTCCTACAAATACCAAAACACTCTTCAGACATTTGTAATATCCTAATCCAACTGTTTTTATTCAGACAAGGAAATCTATCTCTGGTAAAGGAATAGACTATGAAACAGAATATACCAAATACTTAAATACATAAATTTATGTATATTTAGCTTTTTGAGTTTAAAGAGACATTTAAAGTAGACTAAATGTTCACTTTCCCTGATACACATGAATTCCAAATTGATTAAATGTTTAATTGCAGACACACACACTTCTGAAATAGAAAAAAAGCAAAGAGCAAGACTGATGATTGATAGGAAAACTATAAATGGCAAGTTACAGTACCAGCCATCAATTTATTACCTGTTTGAAATTCCTTAATTTTTTGCTGTGAAATAATATGGACCCTGTATGTATTCCTTCTTTTCCTGCTGATGTTAAAGCTTTGTCAGTGGAGAGCTGGAGGAACCCTGAAAAGGAAGGGCTTCTTTCCCAGGCCTGAGTTGCTCGTCTAGGCAAGTTCCAGGGCTGCACAAGGCTTCTGCAACATCAAGTTACTGTAGTGTATGCAGCTTCTGCAGTGCCTAGCACAATTACATGCAGCCTGACAATCAAATGTCACTGGGATGGTACCTCCTATGAAGGGCTCTGGAACTCTTTGGGTGCTTTTATCATCCATTGAGCCTTGGTCAACCCTCTCCAATGAGGTCTGGGCGTGAAGCCTGGAGGATAGTAGCTTCTCCTCGTATCTGCCATCCTTGTATTACTTACCAGTCATTCCTTCCATTCCTTCAAGCTCTTGTTATAGTTACTAATTCTTTACAATAAGCTTTCTGTTTGATTACTGTGGTTTCTGCCTCCTGTATGACCCACAAAACAGAAATTTACAACAGTAGCGGAGTGGTCTTAGCAGATTCATAAAGATGTGTTTGTTTGGTAGCAAGCTTGATCTTGGGCACTGCGCTGAGGTCCTTACCAATAGGAAGTCTAATACTAGTAGTTCTTCACACACAGTGGCATGATACCCACACTATCACCCGTGGTGGACTGCAGGAAGTCCCTGCTGAAGCATGTGGCTTGGGAGCCTGAATTGCTCCATAGGCTCTCATCACAGCATTAAGGACCCTACTCCTGTGGTGTGAGCTGCTCATAGAAGGCACTTGAGCACTTAAGAAATGACAACCTTGGTCCTTTAAACCTCAACTCAAAGCATGATCTGAAAACCAGACAGCTTGCACAATAGCTTTTTAAAATAATCTCATTTCTGGTAGTCATAGGAATACTAATAAAAATCAAGCACAAATGTTAATTGTGCATAATGCTAAATTATAGTAACAATTGAATTTACAATCTCATCAAGCTTTTCTGTTGTGATGGACTCTGATTTCAATGATGATGATACAATCTTAGAGCAGCAGAGACCAACTGTCAAAGACAAAGTGGATATACCTACCAGCGAGGATAGCAGGGATGTATTAGTATTCAGAATGCACTGGCAGATTTCTGTGACCAATGAAATCATACAGGCAGCCTATTAGAGTATCTCTTGATCTACACAGGAAAAACTCTGATAGCCAAAACCTGACTTCAGTCAGCAAAGTGGAGAGTCACAGTGCCCAATTCAGATTCCAGATCTAAGTCAATTTACATTCCACTGACTGCAGGAGAATGTTTACCCTTGAGGAAGGCCCCTACACCACTACTGCAGGGGAACACCATCAATCTTCTCCAAACATTTTCCAAAGGGATCTGTAATCACTTGCTAGAATGACTGTTTATCAAAAAAGAAATTTCCAGACCACTTGGTGATTATTAGGCACTACCTCTAAGTTAATCCTAATTCCTACAGATCAAAACACCACTGAAGCTCAAAAATAAGTATAGACAATCACCCCAGTAAGGTAAATTCACTAGAGTGAAATTTCACAGTTCAAAAAATTAACAGGTGAATTCAATAAACACGTAGTTTTATTTTAAATCAGTTTGGTACATGATACAGATTGGTTTTACAGTTTCTAAAGAACTGAAATAGAAATTTCTACATACAGCAGTGTCTGTGCAACAAATATCTGTAAAGTAAAACAAGTATTTCTGATAGAACTACATCTGCATGAACAAATCAGATGAAAAATCTGAAGAGGTTTCTATATACCTTCTGGATTTAAAAAACCCAAAAATTATTAATGGCTCAAGATAACTGCTAAAGTTAAGGGGTAGAGGGAACGGCTGTAAGTTCTGTTGTAAGAGCTCTTCTGTAGACTTGCAAAATCTAGTTTCTTACTATAATTTTGTTAGAGCAGTATTCAAAATTACAGATGAGAGGCTTCATCAGCTCATTAAATAGTTTATGTGCTGACACTGATGTGTGGCAAGGTATTCTTATTTAGGCAAATGACAAACATACCACTGTAGCTAACTGTTGCCACTTTTGGGAGAAATAGAAATTATTTTCAAATGTGTCTCTTATTTTCTAGCACTCACTAAAAACTAATAGCCATGGCACCGTAATAAAACTTTTTGTGAGGTACCTAAAGTATTACTAGTAATGAAAACACAAACTGTGAGGTAAACCTACCTTTTCCCAAAAACCTTTGAAGCCAGAGATTTTAAACAATTAAGGCACTTGAAAACATTAGGTATATGTACAAATGTGCAAGTAAAACAAACTTCAGCTGTACCAGCAAGTAAGAGAGTAAATCTTCATTTTAAGAGCCGTTAATTATCTAAATGCAAGGAATTTTTGTTTATGAAATGAACCAAAACAGTTTGTTCTATCCTACTATAAAATATTGAAAACCAAGTGCTACACTCAGCCACTATAGGCTAAAGAAGCTAAAACATAAAAACGTAAATGAACTATAAAAACAAAACTTCACTTTAAACAAATTTAAGCCTCTAAACTAATCCAATGTGTCAAAGGCAGGGGGGAAATATGCCTCTAAAACCAAAAAAACTAGTGCTTCACAAATAAACTAAATAAAAGTATGCATGCTTATGACAGGAACAGAAACTAAGAAAAAAGGGTGAAGAAAAAGAAAAAGCACAATCTGTCCATTCAAGGCAATCATCATTAAAAATCTATAGTTATCTTGTAAGTAAAAAAAAAATCCTTTGATTTTCTGAAATTACACTAGTCGCATCTGTGGTCTCAAAACTTAAAAAATGCCTGTCCAAAGAGTCAGGAAGCATTCTAAAATAACTTATTTTCTTACCTCACAAAGAAGTTATTTTTTTTTCCCAAGGAAGTTTAGTATCCTAACAGTGTTAGGATACTTTTTTTGAAGCACAAAGGAAAACATAAATCAGTTTTATCTTCTTATTTTTTTAACAGCCATATGAAAAATACTGGGAAGTTCACTATAAGAAGGCTTTCAATTTTGTATAACACCCTTTAGCTTAAGTTAGTTCATTATGAAATAAAGTAGGTAAGTTTTCAGTTAAATACTAACAGTATGGTACCTAAAAGCAGATTCACTACTGCTCACATCAACAGTTGTATCCTCAGATTAACTCAGTCATTTTAAGTTAAAACCTACCTTTCATTGTCTTTTAAGGCACTGTTCTTTAATTTCTCAATGATATAAGGTGCTTTACAAGTATGAGCAATAACCTACTATACTTTAATGTCTGTATCCTTTCCATTCATTTCTTTAAATCTGGAATGTAATTCCCTGTGTGGACTCTTATTTCTAATGTAGAAAAAAAGTAACTGTTATCAAGCACAAAATTTACTCTAAGGATACAGTTTACTCTAAGGACACTAAATTTATAAATTTATTCCACTTTTGAAATGACAGCCAAAAATCCACCTGATTGATGCTCATTTGGCACTTTCTTCTCAGTTGTGGTCACTAAACTACATCCTGAGTTAGGGTAAAAATAATGCAGCTTTCAAGATTTAAAAGGACTAAATTTAAACTGCCAAAGAGTCATGAGGTTGCCTGTGCAGAACAATGTTTTCCATCACTTACAGAAAGTTACATTTGGCATGTCAAGAAGAGAGAACATAATCCCACAGCAGCAGCCATTTAAAATAAAAGAAGACAGCCACAAGGATTCATGCAGAATATCTTAAATATTCCTGTTGAGCAAAATGATCTAACAGATTTTCTTGAAAGACAATGCTCCAAATATCCTATATGCATCCTCTGGAAATTTAAAGATCCTGGAATAGCGTCTTCCATGTGGGACACCTTGAGATAATATTTTGGTTTCAGTGAGTTACACGTCCATTCTTGTTAATTAGTCTTGTTTACAGAGTGTGATAGTTTCGTTCTTTAGATTTGCAGAATTTATAGAGAAAGAAAATTACAGCCTGTAGACCCAACACAAGGACAATTCCTCCAATGAAACTGGCTGCATCAAAGGTAGATTTCCGCACAGGTTGTGAAGTTGGGCTTAAAGTGGTATTAGCTGTACCTGTTAAATGAGATAGAGAAAATAACAATACTGTTTAAGTCTCATGGTCTGCTATCACAATTTTAAGATCTGCCTAATCTCCCATTTTCCCCATGTGTTAAATTTTACAAAGTATTTTGAGTCATGTCTTCAGAATTTACTCCTAACTGAGGAAAGTAACCATTTATCAACCCTATTCTTCATTCTATCCAGAGATAACAGTGATGAGTGCTGCTAACACAACTTCAACTATATAAATGACAGAAAAAGATTCTCCTAATATATAAATTATGTCCTAAAACTATGTCAAGTACTCAAAAAACTTGCAATTTCTTCAGACTGTATATTTTTAGTTGAGTAAATGTTACCATTTTAAAAAATAAACATGAATTTGACTAAATATTATGTAAGGTAAATAATAATGTGATCGCAGTTTAAATATTAAAATTATCTTAAGTACCTGCAATTTTTTTTTTTTAAAGATTTATTTATTTACGCATACAAACACTGGGGCACAGGCCGGAGGTGTGGGGGGGTGAAAGGATTCACCACAGACAGAGCGGGGAGCAGAACAGGCAGATCAACAGAAGTACACTGCTGAGGGGAGCAGCGGGCACAGCAGGAGAGGTCTGCGTGCCATGTGGGTCCCCTCCCTGGCCGGCAGCAGGGATCGAACTCTTGCTGCAGTGGCTGCGGTCTGCTTCATAGTGCGTTGCTTAACCCACTGCGCCACCAGGGAGGCCCAGTACCTGCAATTTTTAATTCCAACAAGCAAAAGAACTCATAATTAAGGTACCAAGTCTGTCTTTATAAGTTTTACAATATGAGAAAGCATCACCAAATTGTAAGGAAAAAAACCAGAAAAATTTGAATTTTCAGGGAGTAAAACATTTCAAGAGGGAAACAAAACAAAACTAATTCCTTTCCAGAGAGTAAAAAAATTTCAAGTGGAATCATGCACTTTAATAAAAAGTCATTTCATAAATTTGCTTTTTCTTAGACTATGAAATACTGGTTCAAAAAGCTATGTAAGTTTGCCAGCTTTAAAATTAATTACAACTATTCTTTAGTTTTCAGAATGACTAAACTGAAAGGTTGCATAAAAATGAAGGTAATAAAAAAATTTATCAGAATCAAATATGGTTCAAGGGAAGTATTACTAACCTGTGTACCTATGGTGTCCTGTGGCATAACCAAAAGATTATTTAATTTATACTGTCAAATCATTAATAAAATTTAATTTTCACAAACACACTCTTAAGAATTATAAAAGAATGTAAGAAATGATAAAAAATACATTTGAGCTATACATTTGTTAGTGACCAAACTGTTATGTTCTAATACTATACACAACCAATTCCCTAATAGCAATCAATATTTAATTTTTAAGTCATAAGCAACTAAATTTTACCACATGTTGTATTTAAAGGGTTTTGGAAAACATTTAGTTCTAACATATCACGCCAAATGTGGTCATACACTGAAAAGAGGAATCTCAGTAAACCTATCATTTATTGTTTTAACATCCTACTGTCTTGGTCCTCTAAATGGAAGAGATGAGTTTCAGTTCACATATATTTATGAATAAAACTGGAAAATGGTGAAAGAGTAAATAAACACTCTGTATACATATCCTAAATCACTGATACTTAAATTTTCAATTACCTGATGTAGTAGTTATGGAAGAAGTTGTAGAAGGGGAAGGCAGAGTTGTGGTTTTAGCTGGAATGTAAACAATGTATTAAAAACCTCATATTTCTAAACTTTCCAGTTCTCTTACATACATTGTTTTAAAACAATGCTACCAATTTCAATAAGTTTTCAATATTTTAAAGACTGCACTTCAGTTACTGATCCACTGACATATACATACAGAATACTAGCTTTTATATGCATTTTTAGACATTAAGCAATAATAAAACTATGTTAACATTTATATAGCTAAGTATAAAATCTATGTATACATCTGGATGAAGTCTGCAAAAAGTGAGGGAAACTACAATTGCTTTTAATAATCTAGCTTCTGAGACAAAAACTATTAACTTTAAAAGTCATGGCTAAAAAAGGGCAAGTGTACCTCAAAATTTCTTATATAGGTATATTAAGATTTATGTTCACTGCAGGAGTTGGCAACTTTTCTTAAAGGAGCAGACAGTAAATTATTTCAGGCTTTGTGCACTATAAAGTGCAAACGCAGCCAAAGATAACACATAAATGAAAGGGCATGATTATGTTCCAATAGTTTTATTTCTAAGAATATGTGTCCAAGGTCCACAGTGACTTCAATTTATATTGTAATAGCCCAAAAGTAAGCTCTAGTCTGCCATACTACGTGAGTTTAAATAATCATCTGATAATACCTCCCCCTAAAAGAACTAAAGCCTTATTAAGGGTCTATGTTAGCACTGATACTGCTAAATAGATAATAACAGACTACATCTTAATACTGATGGATATGTTTAGGCACATCTGTATGCGCTGCTCCCTTACTAGGGAGCATTGTTATATACATTTTTCCCATCTCACTCATGGTTAGACGGTAGGTCATCTCTAAATTCTCCATGTTATAAACATTTCACAGGAAAATATTTGATCTCATCTTGCACAGGATTCTCTTAGATTAGATAGCATGACTATTTTAAGACCGATAACATGCTTTAGTTTTTGTTGCTTTTATACCTTCTGTGTAACCACACCAAAAAAATACACTTCACAAATTAAACTCAAATTTTCAGTCTTAAAACACAGTTACTGACTTTATCTGAAAATGGTAAAGAAAAAAATTCTCAAATTTGCTATACTTGTTCGCATTACCTACCCGCAAAAGATTTTTGTTTTGAACAAACACTATGGTATTACACTGCTAATGTACTATATTATAAAAGTCTATATTCTATAAGGTCGGTAAGATTTACATCACTCGTAGTGACCAAAAAAAAACCCCCACTCTTTTTACTCAACCTGCAACAGCTTCCTACATAAAACAGATTCCTTTGTATCACTTCCTTAATAGTCCCTTAATTTCTCACTTGCTCTCTTTAGCGTTAACTATGGAAAGAGAGACCATATAGTTATGTTTTTATACCAGATGGTTCCTCCCTTAGGAGGAACATAAGGGAACCAAATAAAGATCAAGGAAAGGAATAAGAACAATAATAATAATAACAATAACACCAATAA
>JAGFMF010011446.1:966355-1094651 GCA_019455555.1 Galemys pyrenaicus | reverse complement strand
GGTGCACTGGTGAGATGGTGATGGGGAATACATGGGGATTACAATTAATGGCAAGTATATGTAAATTTTAAAATATTTTAATAAAAAGAAAAAAAAAGTGTACCCACAATGGTTTTAGGAAAATTGTTTCCCTTTGCTCAAATCCTATCTTCCGCAAAAGTGTGTACAAAAATGCAATTCAAATCAAATACTGAAACAGGACCACTGAAGCAATTCAAATGTGCATAGAGATCTTACCCAATTTCATAGGCAGTATATATTTATTTAGACAGAAACAGAAAAACTAGAGGAAGTCACTGAAAACATTTTGGTGATGGGAATTACAAGAAATCTTAATTTCCTTTTTCTCTTTTTCTCAAGATTTCCATGAAATCCATAAAACCCAGCTTGCAGACTTAATATACAAGTTATGGCAAATTTGCTAATTCAATGAAAAACTATGAAAGTGAAAAACTAGTGTTATATGTCACTGTAACAAACACTACATGTTAGTTAACACTATTACTGTGGTCCAAGTAAAGTCTACTAACCTTTAAATTAAACTAACAAATTTTAGATATTAAATAATTGTCCATCAACAGAGCTTGAAAGGAGAAAAAAAGAGTAACTTATTTTGTATTACCTGTAGAATTGGTTGGCAATGGAGTAGGCTCTATTAAAAAAAAGAAAAGGAAACCCACATGTAAGTCAAAATTGTCTAAAATCTCCTAATCTATACACACTATTTCCCAACCTACATTCGAGTATCACTTTTCAATTTTTACATTTAAGTACCAACTGTGGAAGAGACTCATCTAGTATCCAGCTCCCTTCTTTAGAAATAGAAGCACCAATTTTTATCAACATTTCCTCTCTCCTCAGGAAAGACACTTAGCCTCTCCTATAGTCAGGTAGCCATATGTAACGTCCAAGAAGTATCAGTAAGAGACCTCTATCCCATCCTCTTCCTGCTGGCAGAAAATCAACATGATAGTTGGAATGTGAACAATTACCTTGGAGAGTAAGGGCAAAGCCATTTAGTAACAAGAAAAAAAACCTAGAACCTTAATAGTTCTAGTGCCTCTCTCTCTCCACTCAAGTCAGATTTCCTTCACATGAAAGCAAAACAAATCTATTATTTAAGCCACTGTAATTTGGAGTTTACTGGCCTTCATAACCAAAATAAATTCTAAATGATTACTATCAAACAGAATTACTTATCCAGATCATCTAGAAATTTAACAATTTCCTAAGCAGAGTAAACGATAAAGAGTAATCAAGTTACTCAAAGTATAGAAACAAATGAATACAGGGAAGACTCATTTAACCACAGCATTATGATTGAAACCATGCAAATCACCAAGAACATGCCAGAATAAGGTATTCAAAAGTGGTCTCAGCTGTATTAAGTTCCTGGAAAAGTTTTTACAAAAAAAAAAAAAACCAATGAGGAAGCATCTGCATTTATAATATTCCACAGTACCACGGTATAGCCAAATCACTAGATCAAACTTCAAAATGACCTTTTATCAATTGATAACAATATGCTATTCATATCTACATTTTTAACAAGATTAAATTTATAGGAACATTTCAAACCAAATACTGAAACAGGACCACTGAAGCAATGATCTTCTCACCTCTTTGTGACCACTCTGCCCAGCAGCCAGAATGAATACTCACCAGAACAAGACTCTGTGCTGTTAACCATCTTGCAATCATCCTCTATCGATGAATTTTGTGAACAGTGGCTTCTCTCTGCTACAGAAAAATAACAAAGAAAAATAACACCAATCACTTATATTATTTTCAACCGTTAAAGCTCAGAATAGCTTCTAAAAATCAAACTGAAGTATTAACACCTTAGAAGGCCAGTATCAACAAAATACTATCATTCTTCTTTCCTCCATTTTAAAAATATGGAACAGGGGCCCTCCCGTGGTGGCGCAGTGGGTTAAGCAACGCACTATGAAGCAGAACTCAGACACTGCAGCACAAGTTCGATCCCTGCCGCCGGCCAGAGAGGTGACCCACATGGTGAGGCAGACCTCTCCTGCCTTGCCCGCTGCTCCCCTCAGCAGTGTGTTTCGGTCAATCTGCCTGTTCTGTTCCCCACTCTGTCTCGTGGATCCTTGCACTTCTGGCCTGTACCCTAGTTCTTATATCAATAAAAAAATAAATCTTTAAAAAAAAAATCTTTAAAAAAAAATAAATAAAATAAAAAGTCCTTTAAAAAAATAAAAATAAAATAAAATAAAAATATGGAACAGGCTTTCCTAAAATAGCCTTCTAAAATCCACATGAATAACTCTGAAACACTTAGATCATCTCAGAATTATGGTATGACTACCATACAATCAAAGAAGTCTGCAAGACTCTTTAAGAGAGGAGGCCTGAGTCAGTAGGGAGAAGTGGTCAAGATATAATAAAGGGTTGGTAAATAGGGGAGATGCCCTGTAGCAGTAGGGCTTCTGTCTAGATCTCATGTGTTAGTATTCTATACTTTCTGAATCAGCTTTTCAACATGGGAAGGCTTAAAGTAAGAGGAAGGGAGAGCTTTCTTCAACATGTGCCAAAGCAGGGCATTCAATCACCAAAACTTGCTAACACCTATACTTGCCATACAATGTGTGTGTGTGTGTGTGTGTGTGTGTGTTGGAGGGGGAGGGCACACACTATTCAATGCCATTTTACAACCTAAATTGTAACCACCTGCGTTAGTAAACCTATGCTGCAATCCCACGGTTTTAACAAAAACCTTACCGATATTTCAAAATACCTTTGATTCTTTATTCCTCCATCAAATTACTGGTAACTTTAAAGCTTAAACAAAAGCACAGAGTAATC
Source organism: Galemys pyrenaicus (assembly GCA_019455555.1). Classification (NCBI taxonomy): domain Eukaryota; kingdom Metazoa; phylum Chordata; class Mammalia; order Eulipotyphla; family Talpidae; genus Galemys; species Galemys pyrenaicus. The sequence continues at coordinate 1,091,825 of JAGFMF010011446.1, read as the reverse complement.
AACCTTTCCCCTTCATCATTCTTCTCCACCTAAATGTCCAACCAAGATCTACAAGGTTTATCTAGAAAGTCGTCTACAGATAAATGCCTCAAATATTTTTCTGAGAAACAGTGTTTAAGGCAAAATTTCACAACTTTCTCTCACATCTGATTTCAGTGTTTTGGCACATCCAACCTTAAAAAAGTTTAAAACTTTTCCTTTAAAGACTACTGAGCCTAAATTACCAAATCTAAGGAACTGGAGGGGCAGTGAAGTGGAAGACAAGAAGACTGTTAAGTAATCAATTGGCAGTTTAACAGAAATGTATTTGATCTGCAAAATAAACAGCATACACTATCCTAAATAGTCCACATAATTTTTAAGAATACCCTACAGTATATTTCAAGTTACATGAAACAGTTTTGTATTCTCAAAATTAAAACAATCCCAAAGTTTCTTACCTTTATCACATTGAATCCAAAAGCAGGAAGTATTTCCATGGCTAGCATTAACACAGGAAACACAGCTGTGCCCTTCACAGGGTCCTGATAGATTAAAATGTATGATATCAATTAATTTGTATCTCACTTCATACTACTTTTTGAAACAGTAAGCATGACGTACAATATCAGAATAATGGGAGAAATGGAAGTTTTTCTTTACTGATAAAATTTTTATCAACAGATAAAGGCTAAAGAAAATTTGATACACATACAACATAACATTATTCAGACACTTGAAAAGGGAATTTCTGTCATATGCTAAACAAGTATAAACCTTGAGATCATTATGCTTAGTGAAATGAGCCAGTCACGGAAGAACAAATACTGCATGATTCCACCTGTATGAGGTGTACCTAAAATAGTTAAACTCAGAAACAGAAAGAATGGTGGCTGCCAGAAGCCTATGGGAAAGGAAATGGAGAACGGTGTACAATGAGTGTAACATTTCACGTAAGATCAAAAAGTTCTAGGCCGTTCCTATTTAATACTGTGTTTATCGTTAACAATGCTATGCTTAAAAATTGGTTGAGGGTAGATCTCATGCTTGTTGCTTTTTAACCACTCCCTACCTTAAAAACTGACTTATTAAGAGATTCCAATCGTTACAAGTAACAAGTATGAAGTCACCCCAAAAGAAAGATGGAGGGCAGACAACAAGCTAGTGGGAATGTTCGGTGTATCATGGTATCTAAAAACTTTTTACAGGGCAACTACTTCAGACATTCAGGGTTTCCTGAGGCATTTTGAAAGCATCACTAAAAAATAAAAATATTGAGAAAGGGCTAAGTTATAAGGTCAACATTACACACAGGGTTAGGACTGTCCCAAACATCAAAATGACATTGGAACTTTTAATAGTAATAAAAATTCATTAGGAGTTGAACCCAAGCTATGGTGATGCCCATTCTGACAAAACCCCAGAAATTCCCAATTCACCACTCTTTCTTGGGTCCAGAAACAACATATCTAGAGGGAATTACATTCATATACACATAATTTACCAAGTCAGCAAGGTGTTTGTCAATTATGTAATGGCCCTAAAACAAGACCTCAAGTAAGGCTAATTACAATTTAATGTCTAGAAGAACAAAAGGACCACGGAATTGGGTTTTACCCATTTTCCCAGAACCTAAAACAAAAATTCTTATTGGCTTTCCCCATATCTAAGAAAAAAATTCTGCACAGACACTGCTTTCAATATTTTACCATTAGTACTTATGAAAAACCGGGACATGTACGGTAGGTACCCTCGGGGGTGGGTAAGGGACAAAATAAAAAAATAAATTCTTCAGGGATTTGCATACTGATGAAAATGCTATTTAAAAGCTTCTGTGCTTGACGAAACTATCTGGATAACACGATGAGGACTGTTTACAATGAACTAAACATTACCTTTCTACTACAGTTTACCCAAACATTATTACAGAAAAAAATCTCCTTTGCACACATTTCAATGATACAAAAGCAATTAACTTAATATTCCAAACGTTCTCTTGAAAATACAAGACACTAGGAATAGAAAACATTTGTTCGACCAAGCCAAATAAAAAGGCCCAGGCAAAATCCTTACACCTCAGCAATTCTTCGGTCAAGATGCCAAGTTATTTCTTACCCAATATTAACGAGAATACCAGTCACACCAGATGGCAGCTTTAAATATCTAGGGTTTCTTCACCTTATTAAATGTGCCTCTCCTGCCCGCCTCTCCCTCCCCGCGCCTTTTGTGTTGTCAGGGTATCGCCAAATTCCGTTCCAAGCAAGATTCGGTGTGCGCCTCCACCAATCTCCAAACCAACTGCAGAGCTTAAACTCAAGGAAAGGCGTGTGCCCCTGATCAAGTTTTAGAAAATCTAGAAAATCGACAAACCTGGGCCCTAATCCCAGCTTCACAATCTACTAAATAGGCGGTCCCGGCAGCTACTCTCCGGTTTCACCACCGCCTTGCAGTTTAGAAGACACGTGAAGCACCGGCTAGATACTAACGGGTACTTTCTTCTTCCGCACCTAGCACGGCGAGTCAAGTTTTAATTCATTCATTGTCAAACCTCAGAGAGTATCCCATAGTTATCCGCGAGATGAATGTCATCAGATCTCAGGCGACTCATTTTCTCAGAAATGAACCTGAGACACTAACGAACGTTAATGTCTTGAAGTTTCTTTCGCCCTCGCGCCAACTTCCGAAGAAGCCTCCTTCCGCAGCAAGGAACTGCATGGACAGGCGGCCAGCCCCAGAAAGGAGTTCGAGCTCATCCCCAACTTTAGAGGCGCGTCGCCTCGCCCCACCATCCACCCCACGGCAGCCTCCACCGAAGAAAGCCACGTCCCCTCTTCCCAACCTAAGGCGAGGCAGGGCACTACGAGGAACATTTATGAAGCACCTCACCGCGGGGACTGTGGGGTAGGAAACGGCCACCCCCGCTCGGCCGCCCCTTCCCACCCAGGCGCTCCCACCCGCCTCGCTGCGGGCTCCGACTGGACTCGGACGAGCCGCCATGTTGCCAGAGCGCGGCCCGCCCCGGCCCCGGCCCCGCGCGCAGAGCCGGCGGCTCGGCCCTCCGAGGGCACCGGATGCCCGTTGGAGCGGCGCCCACCTGGTACCGGAGTGGTGACGGCCGTGGGGGTCGGCTTCGTCGTGGGGGTCGGCTTCGCTGTGGGGGTCGGCTTCGCCGTGGGGGTCGGTTTGGGAGGTTCTGAAGTCACAGGGTGAGTCGTGTTCGGGGTCACGGTGGTGTTCTGAGCCGCGGTCAGCACACAGAGTGCGGCCAGGCAGGCGGCCGCCCAGAGCAGCTGGCGAGAGCGCCCCGACATCGCGTCCTCGGCGCGGGTATCCGGGAGAAAGCTGCGGCACACAACGCTCCGTCACTCCCTCTGCTCCCTGCGGCGCCGCCTCCAAGACTCCGCTCCCCGTCGGGAGCGCGCTGGTCACGTGAGGGGCCCCGGGCCGCGGCGCGCGGGGCGGGGCGGGGCGGGGCGGGACGGGGCGGGGCGAGGGCGAGACCAACAGGAATCCTACCCGAGGGGCGCAGGGGCGGCGAGAGGCAGCCGGGAGGCCGTCTCCCGAGCCGCTTAGCACAGGGAGGAAACGGGCCAGACACCGGGAACTGCATCACGCTCGGGTTACCACACGGGGCGCAGCTGACTTTTCTCCTTCCTGCTACAGGGAAGGCTTGGATGGAACCACCTGAGTGACGTGGCGCTCGGCGTCCCCCGGAGCGCCCCACCGGCTGTAACCCGCGGTCCCACGTGACCTCCCGGGCCCGCCTCCCGCCGGAGCTCCGCGGGCGGAAGTTGATCCCCTGCGGGGCTAGAACCTGGGCATGTTTGTGCTGTGCTCCCCAGTTCCCAAGGTGCTTTACGCCTAAGTATCTCAAGGCCTCGTCATCCTTACTATGACCCTCGCTGTTCCCCTGGAAAATCGAGGTTTTTTTGCTGGCAGTACTTTATTTAATAAGACTCCCCCAGAGAAAGGGAGACACTCTAGTTAAGGGGTCTCTGCCCTGCCGTCCGCGTTTTGTGAGCGGCTGGAGCGCCGAAATCCTCGTGCCTTCCGGCCGGAGCCGCATACTGTCTACCTCTGTCACTTTACTAGCCTGACTCTTCCTCGTTGTTTGCTGTCTCAGCGGTAGCAGCAGTCAACTCCACCACTATATTCAGAATTGAGGATTTGGGGTAGTAAGCCATCTGCTCCGTGACCACCCCCAAATTTTCACTCGGGAGGAAACCCAGAACCAGAAGGGCGACTTCACTGAAACACAATTGCTTGGCATCAGATCTGAACGCTGGTCACCGATCGGTCACTGTTAAGACTTTTCCTAAGAGCGAGCGCCATCTAACGTCCAATGTCACAAATATTTAGAAGTGCCGCCGGTTATAAGGAATGGTACGGATTAGATTATAAAGGCTGTATTTGATCCGTTTTCAGCTCTTGTATTTGCTATATGAATTTAATTATGCACATTTACCTCAATAAAATAACACGAATAGTCTGCTTTGACTATGGAAACACCAAACAAGATGACTGGGGTTTTTTTTTGGTGGTGGCGGTGATATTTTTGTGTTTTTTTGCCTTAACTTGAAAGCTTTTATTCTTCCCTAAAATAATTCATTTGGATCCTTTTGTACCCTTATAACTATGAACACTTGTTCCATTGATTACAATTGAAGATTTGCTCAAATGTAAACAAGAAACTTGTGGGTTTTGACCAATCTAATCTGGCCAGAAACATGAGAATGCAATCAAATAGTTAAGTGAAGCTCCATTATCAGCCTTCAAAATTGAGCAGTCTGCTCATCTCTCAGGGTGCCTCTCACACCACATTTAACATGTGACCATCTCAAAAATCCAATGAAGGCACTTGTCAACTTTCAAGTTAAAAATAAAACATTCTATTTTCTTCCCACATCTCATAACTTGTTTATGCCCTAGAATGAACACCCCCCCACCCCCGTGGATACCATTGTTTTACAGTGTATCATCTGGATGTTCAACTCTAGTCCTGAGATTGTTAGTCCTTTTATAAGAGAATGTTTCCCTCGTTTTAAGGTTATTTAAATAAGTTTCAACAGAGAATTGTAATCAGATTTATAGTAAGCTAAAACTTTAAGAGTTAGAGTCTTACTATTAACACTGTGATTAGGATTAATGATTTTTTCCAGAGATACTCTCATTAGGAGACTCCACTTTGACTGGGTATTTCTTTGATAACTGGGAATCAGAGGGGAGCATTACACTTCAGATCAATTACTCTCAACCTCCACTGCAGATTGCTGCTTGGGTTCTGACTTAGCCTGGAATAGTACCTGAGCATCAAGAGTAGTAAAAACTCCCCCAGGTGTTTCTAAGGTGCACTATAGACTGAAAACCACTGCCTAACTCTTGTTTTTCAAAGTGTGGTTCAATATCATTCATACTACTTGAACATTTGTTAGATTTTGCCTGAGACCTTCTGAATCACAATCTGCATTTTAATGAGATCCTCAGATGATAGGCCTATGTCTATACCTATTAAAGTGTGAGAAGACTACACGTTAACTTGTGGAGTTACAAAATTACATCAAGTAACATATGTAAAGCATTTTTGTTTTGTTTTGAAATGTGAGGATGCAACAACAGAATATTCCTGGATGTGTCACTGTCATGGAATCCAGCCCTTGTTATCCAGGCTGGTACCTGAGTCACATTTATTTTTGTTAGATTTGCTATAACTTTTTCCATTATAACTTAATCCTCTAGGAAACAGAAGGAAGCATTTACCATGTTGTCTGTAGGGTCAGTGAGAATTGTCAGGCTTTTCTGCCCTCCCATCATTGGTGTTGATGATGGACATCTGCGGTCCTACACGCATGCCTAAGTGGGCATGTGCAAGCGGGTGCACCTGGGCGGAGACATAGGGCAGCATCACAGTGACGCCAGAAGAAGCAGAAGCAGAGAGAGGAGAAGATAAGAGATGTAGAAACAGAAAAAGCAAAGGCTAGAGAGCCCAGAGAGAGTGAGATTCGCTGGGGGCTAGGAGGCCTAGCAGCCTCCTATCCCCTATGCCTCCACCACCTGCCATGTACCCGGTCACCTTTGATGTAGAAAGATCAATAAAAGCCTGAAAAAGCCACTGAGGCTCCAGGACTCCTCCTTGACCATCTGCTCAGATCATAGATAACCTGCTGCATGCCTTACAGGCACTACATGACACTCCAGCAGCCAGTGGTGACCCCTAGACATTGCACCACAGTGCTAATTGATGTCCCTTCAAATTGGTCAGTATTTGCATACCCTCCTGCTGACTTCATAAAGTCAAAGTCTTTGTCTCATAATTTTTCTCATTCTTTTCTGTTATTACACTAATGTTTTACAGGTTTTTTTTTCCTTCTTCACATACCTGCAGGCCACAAATCACTGTGGATCTGTCTTTATACAACCCATGTGTTGTTGTTCAGACCAACAGCATCAACATCACCTGCAATGTATTAAAGATACAAATTCTCCAAACTTGCTGAATCAGAAATAGGGGCAAGATGTTTCAACAGGCTCAAGCATTTCTGATGCTTGCTAAAGTAATAGGAAACTCTGTAGTTACGTTTGTCCTGCCATATAGATCGTTTTCTCTGATAGAAAGGTTGTTTCTGCAGATGAAACCTAAATCTAGGTAATACCCCCAATTTTCATTCTTCTAGGAAGTTAAGGGGGTGGTAAAAGTTTCCTGAGCCTACAGTGCATCAGCTGACCCGAGCCTGAAATAATACATTCACTGGTTTTTGTGGGTTGACATTTCAGAAGGGAAACTAATTTATATTGATCATCTACATCATTAAGCGTCTTCACATATCTGAATTAATCCTCAAGCCACTGTGTAGAGGTACCCCCATTAAACTGATCAAATTGAAGAGCAAAATAAATAACAATATTGTCACTGATTTTATAAATTTACTCAGAGGACCACTGTTTTAGTGTCAGAAGAGCGTTTACAGCTCTAGTGTCTACAACAACTTGCAAATTAAATTTTATCAAATCCCGTTTAATTAAATCTTGAAACAGTTGCTCAGACACATAAAAATAAATTATCAGAAAATATTGAAAGAAAGTCAAGTATAAAGATCTCCACTGCCAATAATCATACACTGTTGTATTGGTCTTTCATTCTGTGTTGGAACTGATTCCAGTTTTTCAAGAACATCTGTTCCTTCAATTAATTGCCTACATAAGAGAAAAAAAAGGAAAATTCAGTTGGTCACAAATTTTCACATTTAGCATATGTTCCTAAACTGAGCCCTAGCTAAAAATGTTTCCTACAAATTAAATTAATATTAGTCATAAACATCTTAAATAGTGCTAACTGCATCCACTTTTCCATGGTTCCCCACATCTGAGACCCTTCTAATCTGTTATTTTCATCACTGTCAGAGTACTCATTTGAAAATACAAATCTGGGCCTCCCTGGTGGCATAGCAGGTTGAGTGCCGCACTGTGCACAACAGCACAAGTTCGATCCCCGCCATGGAGGGGACCCACATGGCGCAGCAGGCCTCTCCTGCCTGGCCTACTGCTCCCCTCAGCAGTGTATTTCAGTCAGTCTGCCTGTTCTGCTCCCCACTATGCCTCTGATGAATCATCTCACCTCCCACAACTCTGGCCTGTACCCCAGCTCTTGTGTGCATAAATAAGCAAATCTTTAAATAAAAATATAAATCTGATGTCATCTCCTTGCTTAAAATACTTCCGTAACTTCCCATTATCCTATTATGATAAAAACCAAAATCTCTACCATGGCCTGTATGGCTGGCCTCCCTATTCCCTTTTAGGGCAATCTGGGTAGCCCGCTTCCTCTTGCTCTCTCTGAGCCAGCCCCATGTACCTTTCCTGCCACAACTGTCTCCTTTTTCTTCCCACTACCTTTTTACCTGGTCACCTCCTGGTTTTCCTTAAGATCTCAACTCTATCACTGCTTCCTCAGGGAAGTTTCCCAGGCCTTCCTGGGTGCTTATGTTACATTTCCCCTCTCCTTAACTGAACTTAATCAGGGTTAAATTTTGCATGTATTTGTATTCTACTTTGATGGAGTTCTGACTCTCCCAAGGGCAGGGATCATGCCCAGTGCTCAGTGCCTCATATGATGCCTGGCATATAGGCACCTAATAAATATCCACTGAATATATTAATAAAAGACAGCTCAAAGCCATGCTGGCTGAACCTCTATAGACATTCTAGGTCACAAATTAGAACTCCAGTAGTGGAGCTGACGTCTAGCTTTAAAAGAAATCAGCATTGGCCAGAGAGACACCCCTAAACATAGCACCCTCTGCCAGTTCTGGATTTGAGGCAGTCACTGAGGGGAAAGTACGATTTCATCTCATGAATCTTTATAGAAATATGACTAATGCTGGCATTGACCTTACTTTAGCCATCTTTCTCTGCCTCTGGTCTCCAGATTGCCATCCCAATCAGAACCCATGACACAGAACAGATAGAGATTCACCTCTGTCCAAAGAAAACGTGAAGTCTACTCCAAATTGTCTTCACAAATATTAAAGGCACCTAATTGTATGTACCTGCCCCGTGTTAGGGCACAGGTGTTAGGGCACAAGATGAATGAGCCCCTGACCCTGCTTCCGATTGTGTGTGGTTTAGAGAGAACAAAAAAGCTGTTTGATTTTGGTAATCAGGGAGGTTTCCGACCTAAGTTTAGAACAGAATTTCCATTGACTAAAAAGAGGCAGAAAAGGAGAAGATAAACAAAGGTCCAAATTCTCTCCTGGGAGTGATAGTTTGGCTGCAGCTCAGCTACAGCTTAGGTCACAGCACTATGAAGCTATCGCAGTCACTACAGCATGAGTTCGATCCCAAGCCAGGGAGCTGACCCCCATGGTGCAGCAGATCTAATTTACATCTCTAGCCCTTGCCCAGCTGGATGGATGAATATATGGGTATAGATGGCTAGACGGATTATAAAAGTCATGCCTAATTTGGTTCTGTTTTATAGAGACCGACCTTCTTAGAAAATACTGATTTCTAAATATGTTTGTCTATATTTGCATTAATTTTGCTTTTAAATCCTATTGTTAACTACCCTTAGACGACATATAATAACCAAATCTTTTGAAATACATTTTTACTTGTGTGACTATTACGAAAACAACTTACAGTGCACGTACCCAAAAGCCACGTATTTTCTATCTAGATAGGGAGCTGACTGGAGGGTGATGTAGAATTGTGACCCATTGCTGTGACGACCTTTGTTGACCATTCCTAGAATTCCCCTTTTATTATGAGGAATTGAAAAGTTTTCATCTAGAAAAGAAACAATCAGTAGGTCATTAAAATAGTTCTATTATTTCCATTGATTGTAACATGTAAAGCACAAATAGAACCCTTGGCTCAATCACATCAAGACACTCCACATTATAAATATCTTCTTTGTTTTATATTACTTTCACTCAGCTGTGCTGGTAAAAAAGATAAACTGCAAAGTCTTAGGATTATGTGAGCACTGACCTTCAGTTTATTGTTACTGTGGCTTAGAACAAGTGTGCTATGAAAATTAATAACATAAAGAAGGGGGCCTCCCTGGTGGTGCAAGGGGTTAGGTCACAGCACTACGAAGCTATTGCAGTCACTGAAGCATGAGTTCGATCCCAGGCCAGGGAGCTGACCCCCGTGGCGCAGCAGACCTCACCTGTCTCGCCTGCTGCTCCCCTCAGCAGTGTATTTCAGTCCATCTGTCTGTTCTGCTCCCCACTCTGTCTCTAGTGAATCCTCTCACCAGCCCCCCTCACCTCTGGCCTGTATCTCAGTTCTTGTATGCATAAATAAATAAATCTTTTTAAAAAAACATAAAGAAGGATGTACTTTGCTTGGCAATAAAAGTCTGCAAACTTTCTTGTGTTACTTTGGCAGTACTATTTCAAATTACCCAGTGTGGTAATTAAAACACCTCCTTAGAGATAGCTTTCACCAATAGGACCCTACCCTCACCCAATCTTCTACAGACTTCTGTTGTAGTTCTTATAGTGCTATAACATTAACGTGGTTGCTTCCATTCTAGTACACAGTTGTTCTAGTATGTGAAGGCAGGGTGCCGGGGCCATGCTACTCATGCTGAGTGACAAAAGTCCGGCCTGAGGGACATCCCTGAAAAATCAGGAGCTCCAAAGCTGGCCTCTGCCAGATCTCCGCTGTTTTGGCTGGTATTACTTCACCATCTTGTAAAGGCATATTAAGTGCTAATCAGAAATTTCCGACTGGAGGGGAGGGGTTAATTGTAAGATTGGCTATTTTACTAAACAAACAAAATAACTGGTTCTGAGCAATTTTGATGACGAACTCTTGGGTTCAGGATAGGCTGGGGTTAGTGGCTCCTTTTGGGGATGGAATGGTAAAGAATAGATATAGCTTGGGGTTTAATTTTAATACTTCCTTTTTGCTTGGGGCCTGTGGTGGAAAGGCTAATTCATTGTGATGGGAGTTGGGTTATTACATCTGCCTCAATGTTTGGTATATGGATGGATACATGTTGTTTTGCACCAGTCCTGAGAAAATGTAACAAATATTGTTCTGCTGTTCTCAAAAACATATTTCTGCACAGGGCTGGGGCCTGAAAGTCTGCTGTTTTTCCTAAAAAATGTTACAAATGATGTTTCCCTGCTTTCCTGCTTCTTGTGTGTAAAGTATAAATAAAGAATTGCTGAGCCTCTCAGTGGAAGATACTAGATGTTGGCACCATAGAAAGAGTGTCCGGGTTTTCTTGTCCCCTCTCCCTTTGTCCCCTCTCCCCTTTCCCTATCCATTAATCGCTGACACTGTCTCATCCTGTGGGGACCCTGGTTTGTTGCCGCTGAGGCAGCAGGGACCTTATCTCATTGAATCAATAGCTTTATTCCCAGTGCTTTTTAGCATGTTACCTGGCAGGTGTGGTGATAAATGCCGAAAGGAATTTATACTCATTTTTAGTAGTCTATAGATACATTTTAATCTCAAACTTCATAGGGATTGAACAAGATTTTATGGAAAGTGGGTTTTGTTATTGTTTTTTAGTGTAAGATTAACAAGTACAAAAAAATACATGATGGTTACCAGGCTACCATTTTTAGGAAGTAGTATTTCCAGCATTAAATAAGATTTGCCTCCAAAATCAAAGACACTAACATAAGTGGTAGGGAAGAAATTCAATAAAAGTTTTCATTCAATTACTATAAAATTCTGGAAACAGCAGATATCAATATTAACTGTTAATAACATTTTCTTGTTATTAAAGACAACATACAGTTAAGTTGTATGTTAAGTTTCAAAGCTAAGTCAACTAAGCAATTAAGCCATTTTTGAGGTGTTAATTTTACCTTATTAAACCGTAAAATGAATTAACCTCTGAAATCTTACAAAATTCATATAAAACATTTTTGAGCCAATGAGCCCACATAATTACACTGATGCTCCTTGTTAATTTCAGTGGAATACAGAAACAACCCATTAGTTTCACAGAAAATCGTAAGGAATAGAAACCTGCCCAAATCAGAAGATTTGGGATATATTCATACAACTTTCTAGGGACAAAAATCTGATGACCTATATCCAGCAACATCAATTTCTAAATTTGACCATCATATTAAAGTAATAACAGCTACCTAGCATGTTTAAACTGCTGCTGTAATGACATTTATTTTTAAAATTGTCCTCTGTGTGTGTGTTTGACTTTAGGGATGAGTAACCAAGTACTCAGCAACACTGGAATGGATATGTATTTGGGTTTTATTTATTACAATAAACAATAATGAAAATGAGATAATTACAGCTATACATATCATGGAAGAATCTTGTAGGCAATGATGAATGAAAGAAGCAAGGCACAAAGAATGCCCATAGTATGATCCCATTTATATATAATGTTCAAAAATAAGCAAAACTTAACTAGGGATCCATAGATAGGTGATCAAATTGTCAAGAAAAAGTAAGGCTAGGAACAAATAGTGGGCATCCAGCATGCTGGCAGTTTTTCTTGACAAGGATGGTAATAAAAGAGTTTGGCTTATTCTTATTTTCAAATTGCACATATGCACTTTCTATATATAAGATAAATTCCATAATTTGTTGAAAAAATATATACTCCTTTCTCCTTAAATGGCTACCCAGACCATTTTATCTTCAGTTCTTATTTCCAATAAGACTTTTGTATAATTTTTAGTTGCATTAATGAGCATGGACAGTGCATCTGACTATGCTTTTCATTAATATCCACTTTCATTTAAAGATTAAGCAATCTCCCATTTGCAATAACGTGGATGGACCTAAACTATATTAAGCTAAATGAAATGAATCAGATGAAGAAAGGCGAACACTGATTTCACTCATGTGGACTATAACAAAAATAATCTCTTAGATACAGAAAACAGATTAATGGTTCCCAGAGACGAAAGGTATTAGGGGTGATGGTGGGGGGGCAACTAGGGAAAGAGGTTCAAGTTTTCTAGTGATAGATGGAAATTAGATTTTGATGGCGATCATAATGTAGTGCACACGGACATTGAATTAAATGCTATTGTTAGGGTACCAACACCCTTTCAACTACTACTACCTGAAATTTATGTAATGTTATAAACCAATGTTATCTTGATAAAAAGTTATTTGAAAAGTGGGCACTTGGTTAGGTTATAATTGTAACAAAAGACTAGGAAATCTAGAAGTTAGACTAATGGACTTTAAGTACTGTAGTTATTGTGTGTTAGGGGGACAAATTAGTATTGATAAACTGGTCTACTTACTATAATAAGGATAATACAATATTTTAAAAACATGTGCCTTTTTTCTTTTGCACTTCACATAAGTGATTTTTTTCTCTTGCTGCCCAAGCCATCTAGCCACCAATCATTTGTTGGTGAGGAGAACTGGGATTATTATCCAGGGACTATAAGGAGTAAGAAAGCGTTAATATTCAGCTGCTAACTTTGAAAACAGGGTTTAGGAAGATAATAAAACACTTATGATTCAAACAAAGCAAAACAACTTTTTTTGAATTTAAAAAATGATTAATCAACGTATAAAACTAAATTACAATTTATCTTTTTAAATTCACTGTGTTAAGCTTAATGAAAGTGCGTTTTTCAGTTGTAATTAATTTTTAAAAAGCCCTGGATTTTAATTCTTCATCTCATGAAAACAGGATCTAATGAGAAACGTGGAGGAGGAACTGGCTGCCACAAGTGGGTGAAAGAAGGGGACGCATGTTTTCAGTGCTGTGCATGCCAGTCACACTCTTCCCTGTTCTGTCTCTCATCTTTTCTTCTAGAGCATCTCTCCTTTTCACTTGATTGGTTATTGCACTGTCAGCCAGAGTAATAAGGTTTTTCTCAAGATGCAGCCATCCTGGGCATGGAGGACAACTAAGTTTCCATTGGGACACCGGATCCCCACAATAGTCTAATGACACAAGGAGAGATAGTGGCAGAATCACTTGGCTGTCTAAAGGGTCAGCTAAGACAAAGGCCTCCTACAGGACAGGGAACTTGAATTTCAAGCACAAAGCGTTTGGGTGATATGGTAATGGTTGCAGGATGGAGAGGTACACTGGATTCTCATCAAGATTTAAGGATGCCAGGAAAGCTTCAAAGAATGTCCTTTCTCATCTGCAATATCTTATTTTAAGACCTAACTCAAAAGCTGCTTTGTGCCACCACCCCCAATGCTCTGCAGGCTGTTGTTCTTCCCACAGTGCTCAGTTCTTCTGTAATAGCAATTGGCACAGTGTCTATACTTAACTGTTTGAACATCTGGCCACCCTAAGATCTTTGAGGGTGAAAACTTGGTCACGTCATCATTGTTTCCTAAGGTCCTGGCATTACGTGGGCAACTAACTAAGAGTTTAATATTTTATGAATAAATGAGTGGTGTCACTTACATGGCTTTAATGGGGTTCAGAGCAGGATGCACCAAAATAGACCATGGTGGTATACTGATAAGTTTGAACTAAAGTTACTTAAAAACAGCTGGTGCAAGAACACTGTAATAAACCTTTGTCCTTGAAAGCAGGAAATGAATTCCCATGTGAACAAAAACCCTCCCAGTAACAGAAGGAGAGGAGGCGTTTTTATCATCAGATAGGAATTTAGGGCCCAGAAATCAATGTAAACAATTATCGATAGTTCTTTACTAATCTATAAAGCCAACTGTTTTTTTTTGCCTCAGTTATTCTTTACCTAAAAAAGGTATAAAGACTAATGCTTACTTCTAACTAATGGTTACTTCTCTGTGTCACGGATCTCTGGGCCCACATATATATGAAATTAAAAGTTTTTTCTTCTATTAACCTTCCTTATTCAATAATAATATTCAGTCGGTTAAAGAACCTGGAAGGGCAAAAAACGAAATGTTTTTCATCTCTACAGTTTCCTCTGATAAAGCTGTGTTCACATGAATTTAGAAGGAAATTATCTTTTCCTTTGCCCATGGGTTCAAAGTAATTCTTTTAACCTTCTCATTGTATTAAAATGCCACAGAAACTAGTTATGCTGTCATTAGAAGACAAATACCCTTTTAACTACTGCTACCCAAGACCAAGAAAATTAACTTTGCCAGCCTCCTCTGAAGTCCCCACCCCCTACCCCCAAAAGTAACCACTCTCCTCTCCTTTAAATAATTACACACTCAGTGTTTTCTTACAGTTTTGCCAACCAAGTGTGCATCCCTAGACACTAGAGTTTAGTATTTCATACTTTGAAAGACTTGTTATGTCTTTGAAACCTCTTTTAATCTACAGGTTCTACCCCACTTCCTTTGTTTCCCTTAAGCTTCATCTGCTAATGAACCTGAGCTGTTCAAGCGCTAGAGTTTGCCGATTGCACACCCTTGGAGCATTGCAAAATGTTTCCCTTCTCTGGCCTGTTGGTTCTACTATACTACTTGTGTTTGAGAATGCAAATTAGTTTCACCTTGATTGTTATATTAGGGAAGAATTGGAATGTAATGACTTTCATGCCTGCTTATGTGCAACTTCCTCTGGAAGAACCCTAGGTGAAAACGTAAGACTGCACCAGCTGGCGAGGGGGCTGGTTAGGAATATATGACACAGCTCAGACCTTGACAAAGTACCTGGCGTCACTGAGTTAGAAGCCATGTTCTCCCAACCTGGTGCCATAACCGGCCTCTGATCCAGAGAACCTTCCTTCCACCCCCTTCTGCAAACTTTCTCCCTGTCACCTCCACAAACATCAGAGATTTTCAAGGTGAAGTGCCATATTTATTTTAGTATTCATGTGTAATTCATGTGACCATTAATATACGTGAAACATGTTATCGTTTTTATTAGGTCACTATCTTAAATTTTAATGCATTACTGAGGAAGCTTTTTTACCTCAGTTTTGCTGTAAATCCTATGTGGCTTTTGTTTGTTTTTTGTAAATACTGTGGTTTTTATTACATGACATTGCAAAGTGTACAAATCTTTAAATTCTGCACACTATAGCAGAACTGGTTGTATTTCCTACAAATTGGCAGCTCAGATAGAGGCTTATTCAGCCAGGTTTTACCTGTTTGGTGCTGTATTCTCTCAACCGAGGTTCAACGTCTGGCTGGCTATTTTTGTGAAGTTAGCAGGTATCAACATAGCCAATACCCAGGTCCATTATAGCAAAATGGTGATATTCTAATTCTATTAGTTCCTTATTAAGTAGGATAGTTTTATAACAAAAACTTTCTCTTTATTTGCAAGTTGGTATAGTTCATACAGGAAAGGCAAGATAAACGTTTTATTCCTTCCCATATTTATCCCAATATTTATCAGTTTTCAAAGAAAGGAATAAGTTTCTTCCTAGTCTCCCAAAGGTAAGCAATTAGACCCTACTTTATTATAATATATCATTGTGAACTGCTGAATTTCAAATACTTGTTGGGTTTCAATTGATTATAATTACTATTCAAATTACTCCATCTTTGGCCAGTGAAGGTCTGAAATTGTCTCCTGAAGTCTCTGATCAACCCTAATACATTTTCAGTAGGGCTTTTGGCTATGACTGAACAAAGGGCTCCAGTTCATTTTGTGATTTCCAATCCTAGACCTGAAACCTATCATTTCTCTCAGAAGCCCTGATGATTTCTTTAAGTGAGAAATGGCATTTCAAACAACGATCCAAATGCCAAAAACATGCTTTATTACTAGATTGGTTGTTGTCTGTAGGCCAACCCAGTGGATGTGTGTGTGTGTGTGCACACACGCGTAGAGAGAAATGTCTATACATATGTATGTATATGTGACATATATGTCTATACATATATATGACACCTCTGAGTTTTAAATGGCACCTCCAATTCAAATTCTAGATTACAGAATTCTAGATTACAGATTATTTACCTCTATTATATTTCATCTATCCCTCCTTTCATCCACATAGAAAATCCTGATTCTCAAGGATATAGAAATGATGACATTTGAACATCCCATAAATTACTTGTTTTCATACATTATATGTGCAACAACCTCAAAATAGCAGCATTATAATACTGTCAGCTGTGTAATTACTGAAAAAAATTTTTAAAACTTGTGTATATATTCTCCCCATTTTCTTTCATTTTCTCAATAGACAACATACATATTATACTCACCCTTTTAATCCTCATTAAATTTTAGTTTTACAAGTCACTCAATGATTAGTGCTCCCATTAGCTCTTATGTCAAGTTCTCTTGCAATTTGGTTTTGGGAAACTCATTCTCTGGTCAAATTCCTCAGGGAGGGCTCATGAGAACAGTGTCCCTGATGTTTTATATATTAGTAACTCTGGTACCCTTTAGTCAGCCAAATTTGAATTACAAAAGATTCAAATTCAGTTTGACTGGAGACAAAATCCTAGCTCACATTTTCTTTGCTATGGCATCATAAATAATTACTCCATTTTCTTCTGGCATAAGAATATGAAGATGTCAAAGGATATGATGGTGGTTTACTTTTCTGTCCCTTATAAATCACTTGTTCTTTTTGCCTAGCTGGCTAAAGGATATTTTTTCTTTTTCTTTAATGTCCAATAATGTTACTTAACTATGTCTTGGTGTTGGTTCAACAAAGTTTGAAATTAGCTTCAAACTTTTATACACATATTTTCACTTAAGTATAAACATAAAATAAAATGCATATATCTTAGTTGCTCAGTTCGATGTGTCTTGACAATAGTATATAGCTGTGTAACTGGTACTGAAAACTAAATACAGTAGTCTCCATTATCTGTGGGGGTACAGACCAAGACCGCCCCCCGCCCCGTGAATGCCTGAAACTACACACTGAGTACTACACCCCGTGTATACTGTTTTTCCTATAAATTTACCTATGATAACATTTAATTTATAAATTAGACACAGTGAGAAATTAATAATAACTAATAATAAGAAAGGAAGACTATAATAGTATTCTGTAATAAAAATTATGTGAATGAGGACTTGTCACACACACTCTCCCCCAGGTGAGCACAGGTATGTATTTCTGTCAGCCCACAGTCCAGCTGTATCTATGGCTTTGTTTCAAGGGCCAGATAAGATTTGGCAGGCCTGAGAAGAGTCTTTCAACTACAGTTTGCTCTGACTTGAAAAGAGGGAGGAAGCGGTAGTTTCAATTAGTCCAGAATTAGGAGAACACAATGGACTATGGTGGAGGACTGTGGGTGCTTTGGTGGAGGGAGAACTACAATGACCACACCTGAGGGGAGAGATCCTATACCATCAAAATATTAACAAGGATTTAAAACAATGGTACTTTTTAAAAAGAAATTAAAGAACAATAAAAAAATAAAAGACCAACTAGTCTAGAATCAGGAGTGATGGGAATAAAGTATGCATAATTTAGGGGAACCTCGCCCCACCAGAAAGGAAAAAAACCCTTAAAAACCCTCTGCTTTACTACCTAGTACAGCTGTCCCACTTTCTGAGCCTGCCCTCTGCTTCTTGAAGTGTTCTATCCTATTGTTTTCTAATATACTTTGTTGCTGGCTTCATTCCGATGCTCCCTGAAATGGTTTTCTCCAGACACAGAGGACCCTACGGTGTTGTGGTCCTCAACAATTTAAAAAATACATACCTTCAAATGTTGGTCCATAAATTGACTCACCACCATCTCCTTTCCCAGCTACTATATCTGAGAAATAGTGAGAAATGAAAATTAGAATTCTGAGACTAAAAAATAAAGTACAATTCTGGCAGAAAAATGTTTTGTGATTCCTCTTATAGCAATGACAAGAGTTACACTGCTCATTTTCTGATACCTATATCATGAACAAATTATAATTATTTTACTTTTATTTTACAAGTACTTTTACATTCAGGATCTCATTTTTCCTTCATAACTCTCTAAGGTAGGTTAAATTATAATGCAAAACCTTAAAATGATGAAGTTTTAAATTTTAGTTGTGGTCATGCCTTAAAATGTATTCATATAAATTTTGCTTATACCAGTTATTCCTTAATTCATCTTGCTTTTCAGAAAAATGGAAATATAAACCAATAAAATGAAATAAAACCAGTAAAGTGTTTTTAGAACAAGAATAAATATAGATGTCTAAAAAGAATTAATGTTCACATTTTCACTCGTTGGAACACTACAGTGACAACTCATTTATATACATTTTAGGAATGAACTTTAATATAATAAGGTTAATACAATAAAGTTATATAAATTTTCAGGTGTACAACATACAGGTTATATATATGAATCTATTACAAAATGATCGTCACAATCTAGTTAACACCCATCATCAAATATAGTTAACAAAATGCTTTTTCTTATGGTGAAAATGTGGGGTTGTTTTTAAAAGGTATTTATGTGACTTACTTTGCATTATATGCATATTTTGCTTTAGGCAATGCTCCTAAAATTGTTCATGCACATGTTATTTTTTATCTGC
Source organism: Galemys pyrenaicus (assembly GCA_019455555.1). Classification (NCBI taxonomy): domain Eukaryota; kingdom Metazoa; phylum Chordata; class Mammalia; order Eulipotyphla; family Talpidae; genus Galemys; species Galemys pyrenaicus. The sequence continues at coordinate 1,072,985 of JAGFMF010011446.1, read as the reverse complement.
CACAGCTAAAAGTTACAGCAAAGGTAACTCCAGTGACTGAGGTCTGTCTTCTTTACCCCCAGGCTCCCCATTAGTAACTAGTCCATTTTTCTTGAATACAGTTTACAATAACTAATGAAGGACTGTGACATGTTAACAGTATGAGTGATTTACTATAATAAAAGTTGGTGTTATTTTAAAGAAATCCGATGCAATAACAAGTCTGGGGACAGAATTTAGGCAGGACAGGCCATGTGGCATGTAAATCATACCACTCATAAAACTGGTTCAGAAGTTAATTGATAAGCCCAACCAGCTTTAAAGTCTCCAACCCTGCTCTTCCGGATCCTCCACCCACAGTTTTCAGGAACTTCCTGCTTTCGCTGAAGACTTAATTCAGGATTGGAGAAGTTGAAGTTCCCTTGGCACCAATTTCTTTAGTTCCCAGAGTTGGCTTTGCTAAGGCAAATCTGCCCTAGTGGTTCCCCACTCCTACCAACCTACATAAATACTAGTGATATCCTTCGCCCTGTCTTTCCAACATCCACCAATTTTCTTGGCCTCTTCTTCAGCGCTCCCAGGCGAGTATTTTCTAGTGACACCATTTCAATCAGCATTTAATTTCTGGCTATCCCTCACCCCCTTGCCTTGCCTTGCATTTTGATATTATTTCTATATTTCTGATGGCAAATTAAGCAATGTAGAATAGTGGTTAAAATTAAAGTCAAATGATTTTGAATAAATCTTGCCATTAATTACCTTTTCCAAGCCTGCTTCCTCACCTGGGTAGACAGGAAAAATGGTAAGGGCCTCCCAGAGAGCACTGAAAATTGAATGCAATCATTCAGGCAGGAAAGAGTGCAGTGGCTGGCAGGACATCAGCTTGTTCATTAGTGCTCATCATCCTTGTGCAGCATCACTGCTTATAGAATCACTACCATCATCGTCACCACCAGCATGCTCAACATGATGACAGTGACAAAGTATATTAAATATCTTCAGAAATCCCTAAAGATGGTAGGCTGAGCAGGTGCCACAGAGAAAGAAACTTACCAAAGGCACTTAAAGACTTGGTATCTTCTTTAACTTTGTATTTTAGGAAAGAAGAGCATGTATGTTTCTTATATAACTATCTGTTCATTCATTCTTTCAGCGGAATTCTTTAAGCACCTACTATCTGCCAAGCACTATCCTTAAATTTGGAGATGTAACAGTGAGTGAAATATCAATAGATAAAACTCTTGGCCCTATGGAACTCATACTAAAATGACAATAAACAGACAATACACAGATTAACTAGGAAGTACATAATAGTATATCCAAAGATGAAAAGTATTATGAAAAAAATTAAGCAGAGTAAGAGGGAATGGGGTGAGGAGAGGCGTGTGGGGAGAGGTGACAATAGTGTTCTTGCTGAGATGAGTACTAAGCAAAAATTGGATGAGTCAGTGAAATAAGGCAGTGCCTAGAAATAGCTGGGCAGAATATGTCTCAGGCAAAAGAAACAAAGATCTAAGGGCACATAGATGCTTGATGTGCTGAAGGAACAGAAGAGGCCAATGTGTAGAGCAGAGTGAGCGAGTGGGAGATGCCAGAAGTCAAGATGGGGCCAGGAGACCTGTAGTCCATGTAGGCCTATTAGTCACAAAGGGCAAGCAACAGAAGTCCCTGGATACACCAAAGGCACAGCACAAAACCACACGTTAGCCCCTGTTTTTTTCAAACCTCTCCACAGCGCCCTGGGAGAATCTCCCGTCTAAAGGGAGAAAAACACAGAACTTGGTACTTTCAATATACCATGTTATTGACTCCTCACCACACCCTATGCTAATTATTATTACTATTTTATGATTAAGAAACTGATTCAGAGATGCCAAGTGCCTTACCCAAGATGATACAATTTCTATTTGGATTTAGTTTGAATCCAGTCATCAGAATTTTCCCCAGACTATCCTCAACATTAGTGCCTCGATGTTTGGAGACAGGACTCAAGATCTGTGCTATTTAAATTTGGAAAGTTCACTTTAAATAAATAAAACCTACTTTTCCCAAATCTTCATTTTGGGGTGGGGGTTTTTTAGTTCTAATCAAAAACTAAAACCAAAATCAAGCCAATTAAAAAGCAACAAAGCACCTGAGAATCTAGCACATAATAAATAGACAACACTAGATTCTGAAATTGGCCCCCATGAGAACAGTTTTATACTAACAAAAATTTGAAAACAACCCAAATGTTCACCAACGGGCAATTGATTAAACTGGTGTAACACTATGATGAAAAACTAGGCAGACCCTAAATATTTATGTTTATATTTGTAGACATAGGAAGAGAAATGCCATATATACTACATGGACAATGAGGCTAGATAACAGCAATAGTGATATGATCTCATTTTGTACAAACTGAAGGGAAACCAGTTTATTTACAAACAAGCTAGGCTTGAATTTATACTTTCTCCTCATCAGCCTCAGAACATTCCAGATTGTAGAAAGATAATGAAATAATATTAAGTTTCTGTGTATGCTATCAAGTTCAAGTAAATCTCCTATACTAAGTCAATTATTTTTAAATTGCTACCTGATTGCTCCCTATGGGGTATCTTACAAAGGCCTTCAAAATTTAATTTTGTGCCATTAATCAGGCAACAGTTTGTATAAAGTCAAAGGATCAACCTGAAAACAAAGCAAACATGGAGATCAAAATGCTTCAGATCCTAGTTTTCAGTTCCAACACTATAATTACCCTTGATGAGAAATAAGTTGTTTTCCATTTATTTAATTTCTTCATAGCACTCTATCTTCTATGTACTCTTATTTGAGTACTTAAAATTACATTTCAATTTTTAAAACACTACTTCTTTCTTCAGTATTAAAATGCTTTATTTCCTTTTAAAAAACTTATTAAGCATAGTTTGAACAGTGCTTCTTTCTCATGATATAGTTCCTGGTATAAAAGAAGCATCTTTTCTAGGCCTTGGAAAATTATTATACTCCTTTCTAAGTGGGACCAATTTCTAATAGTTTATCCTTTGCAGTTTGAATGTTGTAAAATATTCCTAAGACTCTTTTAATGTGAAGTTTTTTGTTGGCATCACTTCCTTTGGGACATTTTCATCTCCACCACCTTCCTCATTTACATTAATAAATTCTTCTTCACTAAGTGTCTCTGGCTGTAGAACTAGACTCTCCTGAATGGTGGCAGTATTAACATTCCCACGGTCAGATAGTTCTCCATTTCTTTGAAATCTGGGTGTAAATTTCATAGCAACATCTTTATCTTAACTATCACTATCCAACTTTTTTACACCACTTTTTAATTTGGAATATTCCTGGTAACAGACTTTAAATTTGCTTGTTCTAACAATTATGAAAAAATTTAAGAGTATGAATATATTAATTTAATACTTAATTATATATATAAACACCCTTTAAATATATATTAATTGTTTATATATTTAATTCTATATGCATTTCACAAAGGTAGATAGAATTTTAGGTACTCTGATTTTATGTTGCAATTGAGTTGCATTTAAGATTTTAAACTCACCTCCTCCTTGTATCCAACCATTCTGTACTATTCGATGAAAAATTGAACCTGTGTAGTGTAATCTGATGCCACTTTCAGAAAACCCTGCTTTTCCTGTACACAAAAACTGAAAATTTGCACATGTTTTGGGACATTCATCACAAAATAGCTACAAAATAAAGATGAAAGGTTTTGATATTTAACATTTCTATAGTTACAGATCCCCACTCCTCCTCCCACTTATTAAAAATTAACAACAAACCCTCTTACCTCAAAAATCATTCTTCCCACTGGGTAATAATCAATAGAAATGTCCATGAACACAAAATCATGCTATTAAAATTAAAAAGAAAAAGATAAGGCAGGTCAATGTCCCGGAAGAAAGTTCAGTAAATGATCAAAAGTAAAAGGGAATGTTTTAAATTTTAAGATTTTAACAGCATTAACAGTAGATAAGACAACAGCAAAAGTAATTAGGATGAGGGCCTCCCTGGTGGCGCAGTGGGTTAAACAACGCACTATGAAGCAGACCGCAGCCACCGCAGCCACCGCAGCCACCGCAGCCACTGCAGCACGAGTTCGATCCCTGCTGCCGGCCAGGGAGGGGATCCACATGGCTCAGCAGACCTCTCCTGCTGTGCCCGCTGCTCCCCTCAGCAGTGTACTTCTGTTGATCTGCCTGTTCTGCACCCCGCTCTCTGTGGTGAATCTTCTCACCCTCTCACACCTCTGGCCTATACCCCAGTGCTTGTATGCATAAATAAATATTTAAAAAAAAAAGTAATTAGGATGAATGGGAAAAAAATTTCATTTTATATCAAATCTTTACAATCAAAATATACACTTTAGGGCCTCCCTGGTGGCGCAGTGGGTTAAGCAATGCACTATGAAGCAAACCACGCCACTGCAGCACGAGTTCGATCCCTGCTGCCAGCCAGGGAGAGGACCCACATGGCTCAGCAGACCTCTCCTGCTGTGCCCGCTGCTCCCTTTAGCAGTGTGCTTCAGTTGATCTGCCTGTTCTGCTCCCCTCTCTCTGTGGTGAATCCTCTCACCACCCCCCACACACACCTCTGGCCTGTACCCCAGTGCTTGTATGCATAAATAAATAAATCTTTAAAAAAATATACACTTTATAAGCCCTTTTGATAGTGAAGCTTTGAATAACATTAACCTATCATGTAAGACCGAGAACACAAGACCTAGTTACCAAGCACAACAAAAACTAGGTACGCTAAGAAACACCAGTTGTCAGTCCCTTTGAAAAAAGAAGCAGACTGGGATATTTTCTTCCTGAGTAATTTTGGGAAAAGATACAGCTAATCTTTGGTTATAGGTACTCTGGATTTTCAGGTGGTACAACTGACCAGAGCTAGGCAATATCCTTTCTGGGTAAGAAAATAACGGCACAATATCCAGAGGTAGGAAGAGAGGATGCTGTGCTTTTGAGTTATTTCAATCATATCTGCACATTCTCAGATGTCCTCAGCTCTTGTTTTCAATTGACATCCTTTCTGGTGGAGTCAGCTAGCATTTGTGAGACCCTGTCTAGCCCTACAGAGAGAGAGACATCCAGAATGAAAACACTAGTCTCCACCACAATAGCATTCATCTAGGGAACAGAGACCTAATGAAATGCATCTCTCTAAAGTACCATTCTCATACATGAAAATGCTGCCTTATTTAGCGGATACATCACTTGTCCTGCACTATTTCTCAAGAATCTAGGAAATAGGGCCCCCCTGATGGCCTAGGTTAAGTTTCATTACTACAGCCAGAGTATGACCCCCAGCTAAGAAGCTAACCCACGTGGCATAGCAGACCTCTCCAGTCTTGCCCACTGCTCCCTCCAGCAATGTGTATCAATAAATCTGCCTGTTCTGCTCCTCACTTTGGTGAATCCTCTCACTCCCCATACCTCTGGCCTATACCCCAGTTCTTCTATGCAAAAAAAAAAAAAAAAAAAAAAAAAAGAAANCCTTCAATAAAAAAAAAAAAAAAAAAAAAAAAAAAAGAAACTAGGAAACATAAAGGAAACCACTTTTAAATATAATACCACCATCATTTTGCCACTCAAGTCTTTTTTTATTTTAATTAAAAGACTGAAAGAATAGTGTGCAATCTGGCATCCAGGAATGTAATATTATACCTACATAATTATACTTAATTTTTGCCTCTCAGCTTCTGCATAACAAGTTCTTAATTAAAGAGAATATTATAACTTTGGAATGAGAGGTAAATATAAATGTAGACTTAGAAAGAAAAAGAGGATATACTGGAAATACTGATTGATGTCTGCAGCAAGTCCATTAAGCTTCCTCTTGTACCAACATTGTTTTTATGCCATTGTCAAGAGTAGATAATTCTGAAAATTTTAATAAAAGGAGAGCAAATGAATGCAACACAAGAAAGGGTCCCAGTAACAAAATTGTTTAGGAGATCAGTCCAAGCCACAAGCAAATAAGTTCCTAGGTTTTACGAGCAGGAAAAACCTAGCCTCTGCATGAAAAAATTTAAGGATTTTCTTTGGAATCTAGTTCCTCTCCTCAATTAGTTCAAGCTGTCATTATCTCCAGTCTATGCTACTATAGCACCTTTTTAAAAGTTTACCCTGCCACCGGGATTTCCCCACTCCAGTCTGTTTCTGCATAATCCTACGTGTTTAAAAGAAAAAGCAAAGAGGATTATGCCAAAATCTCTGAAAGTTCTCTTGGCTTCGCTTCCTCTGGCTAAAATCTAACTCCTTGGTCAGAATGAACAGTAAGGTCAACGTTTCTTTAGTGAATCTGCTTTTTACCCCGATTAACATTTGAACACCTTTTCTATTTGGGAATTTTCCACAAGGTCCATCACTCTCTATAGAACCTAAGAGGCCAGATAACCCCCCTCCCTCCTCTGTGAGAACCAGGTTGTGGGAAAGACTGGGGCCTCACTACTCAGCTCCTCTGGCCCAGATCTCCAGGAAGTGATGCAAGGAGATACAAGGAGAGCAGAAAAGTTATTCTGGGTATATACAGCAACATGGCAGTGTCCTGGCTACAAGTTTGCAGAGCATGACTCTGGCCATGTTTTCCTGCTGACAGATCGCCTTTGGTTCCCACTTAATTTTCCAAAGCTGGTTCTCAAGTCTCCCTGTCAGTCATGAGGTTCTCATGTTAATCACAGTAGTCTGATATTGTTGACAGCTACTCCCATTTCCCCAGCTTGTTTCCCACTAATTCTGGCCTCCATGGTTGCCCCTTGTCATTTCCAGAGCACGAGTGTACTTTCTAGAACCCCACCCCGCTAGAAATGAACTGCTAGGAACCCCAAAGACTTACCTACACCCAGAGTTCAGAGCATTTTCCAAATACATTTACCCTCATTCACTTGGCACCTTAAGCAGAATGTTTCAGACTCTGCTTAAGGCAGTGGTTCACCAAGGACCAGGGAGACAAGTTTTTGTCTTGCACACCTCAGCTCCTAGCACTGGGCCTTTCTGTGGGCACCAGCATTGTGGGCATGAGATGATTTTAGCATGTGGTAGTTTGTTACATCAATGTTCTGAGCATAACTACAAAGTACCTTTATATTGGTCGCCATTCTACTTTGATGTCTGTCTGTCTGTCTCTTTGGGCTCAGGCTCCTGCCTGTCCTCTGCCACCGGAAACCTCCCTGGTGCCATAGCTTGCCTAGTCCTGCTCTTGTCAAGAGGCATCATGCTTTCAATGTTACCTTTCTGCTCATACTTTCCATTCTATTAGCACTTAGTAGTTCTCACTTAAGTGCTAGAAAGTATTAATTTAAAGACTTTACATTCAAGACGAGAGAATGACAGGCTGACCTTGAGGGGAGGTCTTTATATTTTAAGATGGATGACAATCTATGAAAATCTCCATGGGAGCAAAGTCTTTGAAATGGGATGTTCTTTTCTCTGTACAGAGTTGATTTTACTCACCACTGAGCTGAACCTACCACAGAATACTCCTTTTCAACTAGATCATAAGGTCATTGAAAACTTAGAACTTAGTCTCCTATTCTTTTATGGTCCCTTTGTTAGGATAGCCATAATTAATGCTGAATCAATATAAAAGATCAAAAATTTTAAAAGTAGTATAACTTGCCTTGGTGTCTCTTAAGAATTTAGTAGAATAATCCAAAGTAAGTGCCTCATAAAGTGCAGGGGGTTTAAAATCAACTATATCCCATATCTTATGGGCCCATTTCTGCAGATCAAGCGCATCACCGAGGAGTTGATCATTAACAAAACACATCACAAAGGAAGAATATACCCAAACTTCATTCTTGAGTTCCTATAAAGGAAATGGAAACACACACACACATAAGTGTGATGAGAAAAAGAAAAACTTGCCTAAACCACAAGAACTCTAAACTCTGGGACTGAATCTTTAAAAAACACATTGTCATTTTTCAGAACTTTGTTCTCAGAAAGAATTTAAGGACATTCTAAGGATCTGACATCACTAGACACTGAGGACCATCCAAAAGTAACCTTTAAAATGATGTGATTGTAGGTAATAGGCATCTGTGTGCATAGCATACTTGTAATATTAACTTGACAACAAGTTGCAGTCTCTGGCTTTATTTCTGAAGTACATTTTACTGTGTGCATGCTGGTTGAGGTTAGGAGTTTTGTGTAATTAGCAGTCCCCTCTTTTTCTGTAGGGGGATACTTTCCAAGACCTCCTATGGATGCCTGAAATTGCAAAGAACACTGAGTCCTGTGTATACTATGTTTTTTTCCTCTATATGCATGTGCCTGTGATAAAGTTTAATATAAAAATGAGGCACAGTAAGAGATTAACAATAACTAATAATAAGATACTTTAATTAAAATTCTGTGAATGTGATTTCTCTCTATCTCTCAACATATCTTCTTATATCTATTTTTCTTGGATCACATGTTAACTGAAACTAGCAAACAATCCCACAGATAAGAGAAGGCTGCTGTGCACAGCTCTCAATGCCAAAGACTGGAAGAATACCTTTTTGACACAGGGTAGTCAGGGTGAAAAAATATTTCGTAGGAGCCAGCTGGTATTTCTGGGCATAGTAAGGTGCAGTGAGGAAGAGTTGTCATCTTTATCAGTACTTCTCCGTCCTACTCAAACTAGAGATTAGTGTCTTCACCCACACAGTACTGACGGTGAGGCTCTGAAATTCCAGGCATGGTCACCAAATCATGTCCCCTTTAAGGTCAGTAACCCAGAATGAAAGGGGAAGGAAATTAAGGACTGGGATCCGTAAAAAACACCAATCTTTTTTAAGGACCAGTGGGAATATGTACAAAACACAAACATGAGATCATGATTCTCCTGCTGGTGGAAAGCACAATACTGGTAGGCAATATAGTGGTTTATGATCAAAATTAAGAAGAAACATTTATGCTAGGGTGAATAACTGTCCCAATTTGCCTAGCTTTTGCATTGAAATTCCTACCTTCCAGCAAATCTTAGTCCCAGGCAAACCAGGACTGTTGGCCACCCATCTTGTTCTAAGGACTAGTTCTAAGGATGACCTATATAAATCATGATAATAATATCTGATATATAATAATCACCTGGTATAAGTGTTTACTATGGTTTCATTTGAATTTCAATGTAGGGTCCTCCCTGGTGGAGCAGTGGGTTAAGTAACGTTAGGCAAACCTCAGCCACTGCAGCACGAGTTCGATTCCTGCCGCCGGCTGGGGAGGGGACCCACATGGTGCAGCAGGCCTCTCCTGCCTGACCCACTGCTTCCCTCGGCAGTGTGTTTCGGTCCATCTGCCTGTACTGTCCCCTGCTCTGTCTGGTGGATTCTCTCACCTCCCCACACCTCTGGCCTGTACCCCAGTGCTTGTGTGCATAAATAAATAAATCTTTTAAAAAAATGAATTTCAATGTATTATTGTTACAAGAATTGGTTAGAAGACTTAACAAATAATGATCTTGGCTCAGTTTTGCACTGTTCTTACCTGCATTTTGCACTGTTCTTACCTGCATTTTATGCAGGGGTATCAAAACGAAACAATCTACAGCTACATGATAATCACCAGGTCACAGGATATCCCGTGTAAGCAAGCACAGAACAATCGAAACTGCTCTGTTGGAAAAATGGGCTCTCAGTAGCCAATGGGGAGATAGGGTGGGACAGGGAAGCCAGGATTGAGACTCTACAGGACTGGGTCAGGGGTGACAAGCAGGATACATACCCCACTGCAACCTCCCCGCAAAGCCAGGTATCAGTGAGCAAGATCCCACCTTAGAATCCTCACAACACGTGCTACAGGCAGCACTACCAACAATAGGGCTGGCACCCAAGAGGAAACATATCTGCCATCCCTGGACAAGCTCTGCTAGCCAGAAGGTGTGCACTTCCTGCAAGAGTACTGTTGGGGAGGGCCTCCCTGGTGGCGCAGTGGGTTAAGCAATGCACTATGAAGCAAACCACAGCCACTGCAGCACGAGTTCGATCCCTGCTGCCGGCCAGGGAGGGGACCCACATGGCGCTGCAGACCTCTCCTGCCTCGCCCGCTGTTCCCCTCGGCAGTGTGTTTCAGTCTGTCTGTTCTGCTCCCCACTCTGTCTGGTGAATCCTCTGACTCTGGCCTGTACCCCAGCTCTTGTATGCATAAATAAATAAATCTTTAAAAAAAAAAAAAAGAGTACTGTTGGGGAGGGGACGCAAAAAAGGTAGTGTCAACAGGAACAAGATTGCCCTACAAAAACATGGCGGCTGTCACCGGAGCTCCCCCTCTTTATCTGTGCTGTATATCAACCACTAAAATCTTCCAGGGTTGGGGGCCTCATGATCTAGGGGTTAAGTCTCAGAGTTACCACTTTAATTGAAACCTGAGTTTGATCCCTAGCCAGGCAGTTGACCCACATGGCACAGCAGACTTCTGCCTCTCCCACTGCTCCCCTCAGCAGTGTTTTTCAGTAGATCCACCTGTTCTGTTCCCCACTCTCTGGTGAATCCTTTCTCATACACACCTTCACCACCCCCTCCCGTACCTCTGGCCTTCATCCCAGTTCTTCTATGTAAAAATAAATAAAATCTTTAAAATAAGTAAATAAATAAAGCCTTCCAGAGTAAGAGCAAGAAGAGCAAGAAGGCAGGCTAGTGCGACCTGAGTGTAGGGGGTCACAGAAAGTATGAATGATATACAAGGAAAGAGGAGTAACATTAGCATGGATAAGTAGCAGCACCAAGAATTTAAAACTTACCTTATCACACAACTTCCAAAAGGAAATCTTGAAAATGTTTTAGTTTTTCTTAAAATCAATCTGGTAAAATGATTGAAATAATTTTTAAGAGTATAATATACAGAAAGCATAACTGCATAAAATTACTGGTTCAGTTTTTCCAAAATGAGGCCTAGATGAGTAATTCAAGCAGAACTTTGTCCATATCTCCCAAATCCCATCCCAAATATCTTTTACCCTTTTTTTCTCCTGTAGATACTGCTGCCATGCAAATTCTTGAAGAGGAACTAGTATAGGATCTTGAAATTTGGATGGATATTTAATCTTCAGAGTCTAGGTTTCAAAACAGAATAATTATTTTAGATAAGTTCTCTTAAAGTAATAATCATTTTCCCCAAATTTTACAGGGTCGCAAGGAAGTTTTATATAATGCACACCCAGGTTACACTTTGGTGTAGATGTCCCTTGCCTGCTCCCAGAGGCCTCTGTGCTTACCTCCATTAAGTTGCTCCCCAGGCCACTCATGGCTTTGACTTATTTGTCTCTCACCTGTACAGTATAAGCTCCTTGAGGGCAAAGACTACATCTTAGTTTTCCTACATTCCCACTGGCCTCAACATCTGGTGCATAGTGGATGCCATCTATGTGGATGGTTATCCACATAGAGCAACTGAATAAGCAAATGAACAAATAAATGAGTTTATGCCAATTGCTTTGTGAACTCCTATGTTCATTTAGGACAATTTTTTCCCCATAAACTCTTAGCGAACCTCAATGCACCCTTAGGTACTTTCAACTAAAATAGGTGTTACTGCTGTAATTTACTGATACATGGAGCATGACCAAAAGGATATTGTTGTAGTTGTTTACATATATGTCAAGATTTAGAGATTGCTTTGGTGTAACATGTTTTGTTTTGTCTGTATGAATCAGAGAAAATTTTTACTGATTAACAATTCTTGTTCTGAAAAAAAAAAAAAGTTTTTGATTTCTGATGTTACATTTCACACCTCCTCCTAAAGCAAGAGAAGTCAATGACAATCAGGCTTCACTTTTTTGAATGGGTATGAGTAGATGGGCCAATAGGGAAAATGGCTAGCTTCTCCAGCTGGCACCTTCTCCTCCAAGGACTGTGCTCATAGGTCCTGCTGTGGTCCAAAAAGGATACTGAACTAGCAGGCTTCATCAGGGGTGTATATTTCAAGAGAGAAAAAGCTGGTATGTGAGTGTGTCCCACCTTGGGACCAACCTGGCAGAAAAGGCAAAAGCAACAGGATCACTCCATAAGTTCTTAGACCACTGTGTCCGTTCCCTCAATTCCAGTGTCTGTGGTCAGTGTGAGGCAATCTTGCAGATGACTGCTATTGCTGAGGGGCCACCTGGAATAACTAAGAAGTCCAATAATTTTAAAATTAAGTGCACTTAATCATAGTTCTTTCATAGTTTAGTTTTTATCCAGAGAATGGGCTATATCCAAATGAGAGTATGTATAATATATTTAGTCTTTACAAGTCTAAATCTTTATCAGTTAATAAGGCATCTGGATTGCTTACAAATCATCCCATTGGAATATATTGAAGAATCCTTTATATAGAGATCGTTAAATTGACATTGATAAATTTTCATACTCAATTAGAGCTACTGTGGCATAAGCATAATCATTATATATTATTACATATTAAAGATATAATTTTCTTGACCTTGTGTCCTCTACCACAGGGGTTGGCAAACTATGGTCAAGTCTGGGGCACTGCCTGTTTTTTAAGACTTAAAAGTTAAGAGTAATTTTTAGATTTTTAAATGGTTAAAAAAAATCAATTTCCATGGTATGTGAAATTATATGCAAGTCAAATTGTAGTGTCCATAATAATTTATTCACATGCATACTGCCTATGACAGCTTTCACACATCAAGAAGCAAGTTCAGTAGTTGTATCTGAGAGCCTATGGGTCAGAAAGTGCAGTAATTTAGTATCTGGACTTTACAGAAAAAAAAAATGCCAACACAGGTACAGTGTGGCTTAGGGCACAGAAAACATATGCCTTCAAGGAAAGAAACAGAGAAAAATAAGGGGAAAGAACTCTCTCAAATTCTCTAAATCTTGGACCATAAAACTTTGCTGGTCCCATCAACACAGTTATTACAGTCCATAATTTCTACCTGTTTTGATAATTTATGTATGGTTTTCAGACTTCTGAACACTTGTTCTCTTCATCTTGATGTAAACTTTACCTAGAATCCACAAATTAGTTACTATTTCCTGATTTGATATAATTACAAACTTTTCTTGACCTGTGCATACTTCAAGCAGGTTAAGGTAGGAATTTCTAAAGATTTCCATTTGGTAACATTTTGTGGCAAGTTTCCAGTTGGGTACTTTGCGGGAGAGCGACATGAACAAGGCAAGGTCCTTGAGTCTAGTGAGGTTATGAAGAAGGGAAGGTTGGAATGGTCTTACAGGAGCATATCTGTAGCCTCAAAGACATGATGAATTCTGAATTTCAATAGGATGTACATTTGTACATTTCTCTTGCATTCAGGTTACAGGTGTGCTGCAGCTCTAGTGACCTGATGAAATTCTTCCAGGTAAAGTGTTTTTCTTTTATTTTGTTCTATATATTTACAAAGAAATACTGGGGTTCTCCAAAGCATTTGTGGGTCACTTTCAGAAATCCTTTATGCGCCTAATTTGATTGGAATGCAGTGGCTGTTATAAAATTTATAAATAATCTTAAAGAAAAACTCTTCACTTGGGAGTATGTGAAAATTAGCTGGTTAAGGGCCTCCCTGGTGTCACAGCGGGTTAAGCAACGCACTATGAAGCAAACCGCAGCCACTGCAGCACGAGTTCGATCCCTGCTGCCGGCCAGGGAGGGGACCCACATGGCGCAGCAAACCTCTCCTGCTGTGCCCGCTGCTCCCCTCAGCAGTGTACTTCCGTTGATCTGCCTGTTCTGCTCCCTACTCTCTGTGGTGAATCCTCTCACCACCACCCCCCCACACCTCTGGCCTGTACCGCAGTGCTTGTATGCATAAATAAATAAATCTTAAAAAAAAAAAAAGAAAATTAGCTGGTTAAATGATAAGAAAAATTTTGGTAATACTTTTCTCTTTAAACAGTACTTTAGTATTGTTGGTAATATTGTAATACGGTAATACTTTAAACACTTTTTTCATGAATTAAAAGAATCCAAAATTAATGTGGAATCAAATGTGTGACTATGTAGATGGGAGGCATTACCTTTAATCCCAGTCAGATTCTGTAGTCTTCCTTCACTCGAATTTGCCTTTGAGGGCCACCTTTCTAGAAGTGGAACGCCAGCCTTGACCTGGGCTTGACCCGTACTTGCACCGATCATTCCAACCGAGTCCGCCCCTCGCGCGGACGGGTCCCTCCCTCAGGAGACATCAACCCTCACCACCAGGAGGCGCTAGAAGGGTTGTGAGCGGGGCCGTCCCTACTCATGGTTTCTACGCAGTTACCTCAGCTGTGTTCTTCGCGATCTGAAAGCTAGAGCTTTTGAAGAGTCCCACCACCTTCACCTGCAGCGGCTTCTCGGGCGGCGACTTGGAGCGGCACGCGGCGGACCTCGGCCTACCGGGCTGCAAGCTGGCCATGGCCGCGCTCCCGAGCTAGTCAGGGCACAAACACTGTGCGTTGCCAGGGTTACCGCGCGACCCCGCCCCTGGCGCTCGCCGGGAGGAGCGAGGCGAGGGACGGGGCGCGAGGCGAGGGGCGGGGCGCGGGGCGCGGGGCGGGGCGAGGGGCGGGCGGTGGCCGCCCAGCTTTTCCACAACTTCGTGCCTGTTGCTAGCAGCCAACCCAGGCGAGGAAACGGGGCGCGCGGCCCGGGGATGAACTCTGGGGAGAAAGAACGGGGAGCCCCGAGTGCCTCAGCCCGGCTCCACGCCCTCCCGGGCCCCGCCGGGGGCCCCCAGCTCCTCCAGGCTCGTCGCGTGCGGCCCTCGCGGCCCGTCAGCGCCCGCATTTCGCCGCAGGTCGCTTTTCCGGAGTCGGTGGGCGTTCAGTTTGGGGAAAGCGAGCCAACTGCCCGGGTAACGAGGAAGTCGGTCCCGGGAGGCGCGCCCCCGCCTGGCGCCTGAAGCCGGTCGACTTGGGCCGCGGGGGCGGGGCCGGCCACCTGTGCGCACCGCCCGGGAGGGAGGTGCCGTGAGCCCGCCTGCCCGGCGCTGCTGTCCCCCGGGCGTCCCAGAGGTCCTGCGACTCTGGAGCAGCCCGGCCATGAAGCCCAACTTCTCCCTGCGACTGAGGGTCTTTAACCTCAACTGCTGGTGAGTACGCCCGCGGCTGGGGTCTGGAGCCACAGCCTCAGTCATACCCACCGAGCCAAAGGTGGGAGGCCTTCCGCATGTCTGGGCCACAGCTCTACCCTGCCCCCAGATCGTGGGGGTCCGGGTGGGGAGGAACCCGTTTGCATCGCCAAGGCCCACACCTCAGCTCCGATTTTGCCCTAGGGACCGAGGAGCAGCCCCAGCCATTACCTCCCCTGGTCTTTCTCTTCCTCAGGAGTATTCCCTACCTGAGCAAGAACCGCGGGGACCGTATGAAGCGCCTGGGGGACTTTCTGAATTTGGAGAGCTACGATCTAGCCTTACTGGAGGAGGTAGGGTTGTGCAGAACTGATTTGGAACCCAGGCTGGGAATAGAGGCAACTGGGAGTGCAGGAGAGGGCTTTCCACAAGGTGGAAAGACCTGGCAGGCATCCTCATACCTTCCCTCAGGTGTGGAGTGAGCAGGACTTCCAGTACCTGAAACAGAAGCTGCTGCCCACCTACCCAGCTGCACACTACTTCAGGAGGTGAGGAGCCTGCTGGCCAGGAGGCCTGTTCTAAGACTTGAACTCTCTTGGCCCTGCCAGCCCTTTCCTAGCCGGCCTTTACCTCATCCCTCTCCCTATAGTTTCCTCTGCTCTGGGTGTGGAAGCAGGAAAGGTTGGAATCAGAGATGTTATCTGTTTAACTCATCACTTCCTTATATTAAGGCTACCGGGTCATCCCACAATATGTCACTTTGAGCTTTGCTCTGGTGCTGATCCCAACATTAGCTGGTCAGAACTGGGAGGAGAGAGGGCTGGGTATTTCTCTCCCTGCTTTTCTCACTATTAAGCAGGACTATGCTTTCAGCGGTATCATTGGGAGTGGACTCTGTGTCTTTTCCAAACATCCCATCCAAGAATTCACCCAGCATGTCTTCACCCTCAATGGCTATCCCTACATGGTAAGCCTGCCTTCTGACCTCTTCCACCTCCCTTCCCCATCCCCTGCTAACTCACAGCCTTTCTAGGGCTGCAGGGGCTGTGCATAAAGGGGGTAGCAGTGCTCTGAATTGTTCCTGCCCGCTCCTGCCTACAGCTCCATCATGGTGACTGGTTCTGCGGAAAGGCTGTAGGGCTGCTGGTGCTCCATCTAGGTGGACTGGTGCTCAATGCTTATGTGACCCATGTGAGTGAGGCACAGGGACAGTCTGGTGGAAGTGATGGTGGGGGCTGTAGGGGAGTGGACTCCTGAGGGGGCTGCCTGGGGGTTGAGGTGTTGCAGGCAGGATCTCTTAGGAGCACAGGCGGGTGGCAGGTTTCACTCCTTTTACCAAGTGTCATGCTGAATGACAGATACAAGTTTGATTTAGACCTGCCCTTGGGACCCTCCATCTCACCTTCTATCATCTCATCTATCTTGCTCAGCTCCATGCCGAGTACAGTCGACAGAAGGACATCTACCTAGCACATCGTGTGGCCCAAGCTTGGGAACTGGCCCAGTTCATCCAGTGTGTGAGCCTGGGCTTGAACAGGGGAAGTTGGAAGGGGTTTAGGGCCTGAGGGGTGGCCAAGGCCCTAAGGGCAAGAGCTGGTGAGGAAAAATATCCTGCCTCACTAACCTGATTTCCCCAGCCACACATCGAAGAAAGCCGACGTGATTCTGTTGTGTGGGGACCTCAACTTGCACCCTAAGGACCTGGGCTGCCGCCTGCTAATGGAGTATACAGGACTACATGATGCTTACATGGAGACCCACGACTTCAAGGTGAGGAGCTCCTGATTATTTCTCCCAGCTTACACCCCCGGCTTCTCTTCCTTTTCCTTCCCCCACATCCAGCACAAAACAATTCTTCGTGTAGGGCTCTGATGAAGGCTACACAATGGTACCTGCAAACTGCTATGTCAAGCAGCAGGAGCTGGAGCCATTTCTCTCGGGCATTCGCATTGACTACGTGCTTTACAAGGTCAGGCCTCTCCCCACCAGTGTGCTTTCTCCCGGTGTCCCTTTGTCTCTAATCAGCCTGTGCATATTCTTTGTCCAATCAACTTGTCTTAGACCACTGATGGCTAGAGAAGGGGATAACCGGGAGCTGGTGCTATGAGAAGAGTGCAAATGTTTCTTTCCTATCCTTTTCATAGGCGATTTCTGGGTTTTACATTTCCTGTAAGACTCTCAAAACCACTACAGGCCATCACCCTAACTCTGGCACCCCCCTCTCTGATCACGAGGCCCTGATGGCTACTCTGTGTGTGAGACACAGTCCCCCCGAGCACAACCCCAGCCCTACTCATGGTGAGTCACCCCTTACTCTTCCCCTTGGTTCTTCCCCACCATTAGGCAGCTCCTCTACTCTGAGCCTCTCTCCCACAACTCTGCCTTGCCTTGTTCTAGGACCAGCAGAGAGGTCGTCATTGATCAGTGTGCTGAAGGAGGCCTGGACGGAGCTGGACCAGGGCATGGCTCAAGCTCGCAGGTGGTCTACCTTGGCTGGCTATGCAGCTGGTCTGGGGCTGCTTCTCCTAGCGTTGCTGTGTGCCCTGGTGGTTGAAGGGGGTTTTAGGGAAGTGGCCATACTTCTCTGGACCCCCATTGTGGGCCTGGTGCTAGGGGCAGGTGCAGTCTACCTCTTCCATGTGCAGGAAACCAAGAATCTATGTAGGGACCGGGCTGAGCTGCAGCATGTGCTGAAAAGGGCAAGGGAAGCCCAAAACCTGAACCCAGCCTCTCCACTGCTTCCGGGGCAGCAGGAGGGGGATGGAGCTGAGGAACAATAAAACTTGACACTTTTGTGGCTCTGTCTTTTTCCTTAAAGAGGCAGTGATTAGGTTCAAGGGTGAGCGATTGTCACAAAGTGCATCTTTAGGCATCTACACATACACACACACACAAACACAAACCTGCAGGGAGCCAAGTCCTCTTTGCAGTAGAAACATTTTTATTATAAAAGTGAGCTCCTTAGAACCACAAATGAGCAAGAATGACACCTTCCTAGGTTGAGTTGGTCTTCCTTGTAGGAAAGGAGATATGCAACCCATTCTCTTCTAGGCCTGGGCCCCTGACCCTGAGGCCTGCTCGCTGAGCCTGCGTTGGTCCTGTAAGCGGACGAGGATGTCTCGTTTATTCACCACCTCTACCAGTTCTGCTAGGGTCTTTTTCTCTGCCTCTCGATCGGCATCTGTTTTTAGGGTTTCTGAAGAGAGGACAGGAAGGTTAGAGAACAGGGAATGGGCCAGGGAGGCAGCAGAGGTATAACCTAGGCCCAGCCTATGTGACTTCTACATCCTAGCCTTTGTTTCCTAATCTGTAAAAGTAGGTTTGTCAGTACCAGTGGAAACGGCATTGTTTCACAGCTCCAAAGGAAATCCTGCGTAAAAGCCTAATTGGGCAGCTCTGATTGAGCTGGCGACAGAGTAGGGGCTGGGGGCCCTATCCTCTGGCCTCCTCCTGAGGTGCTCAGAGGGCCTGGGGCTAGAGGACCACATTGCTTGGTCAGTAGCCAAGGTTATGAGGCTTGTGTCATGCCAGTCACATGATGTCTGCTTCTTCCCACATTCTACCTACCATCCTGGTTCATGTAGCCTCGTATCTTCTGGTCCAGGTGCCACTGTTCGTCCTCCAGGTTCAGCTGCTTTTCCCTGTGGAGGGCAGGATAGAGGACACTTAGCCGTCCAGGTGTCTAAACACTGTTGCGTTCAACTCACATGCCACTGTCAGTCCCCTCCACCCCATACATGATCATGAGCTCGGCCTCCTCATTCACCAGGTTGTTTTTTTGCTCAACAAGCTGCAGCAGCTGTTCTAGCAATAACTTCTTTTGCTGTTCTGAAGAACCTGATGAGAAGAAGCAGGGCAGACTGGTCAGGAGGCCTCCAGCCAGGGTCAGAGGTCATAGTCTGAGGAGTGGAGCATACTATGGGCCTGTTATGGGTTTGCAGGACTGCTGAGGGCTGAACAAGGTGTTGCAGACAGAGGTGCCCTAGCTTGTCCCTCCCCGTCTTCACTCACTGCTCTGGCGCCTCAAGGCCAGCTCCAGTTTCACACCCTCAGCCTCCAGCTCCTTCAGAGCAACTTCAATCTCATTTTGTCGCCGCTGGATGACCTGAGGGATGTAAGACAGGAGGCCCAGAAGTCTTCAAATTGCTCAAAAAGAGAGCACCCAAGGAGCTCTGATCGCCACACCCAAGAGTCCTGACTCCATCAGAACTCCCAGGAGCCCCTGCACCTCACCTGGGCCTGGCAGAATCGCTTCATCATCTCCTCCTTTGCACGGCGCAGCAGGGTCCGTTTCCATGTTGGGTAATTGCTCATGTCGCCTGTATTCTTGGCCAAGGCTAACAGGGTCTACGGAAGGGTCAGGTCAGTCAGGAGTAGGGCCTAGCTCCCTGGTGGATAGGGATTGGGGAAATTCTGGATGGAACTGAAAGGAACCAAGGCTGGAAGTGGGGTAAGTACTGGCAGAAAAGATGGAGGCTTAGAGACATGAAAGAGACTGGGTGAGAAGACATCTCAGAGGAGAGAACAGAATGTAGGTTTCTCCGGTGGGGGTGTATTTAATGGATGCATGCTGGCTTGGGCAGAATAGGAGGCCAGGTTCCTCCCACTCACCTCATCCATGGCTGAGTCCATCATCACATCTTCCTCTTCCTCTTCACCAGAGGAAGGACTCTCTTCCTCCTCCATCTCCATGGTCTCGAGAACTGAACAGAGGAGACATGGCCTGGGATCCCCAAAACCTCCATTTCCATCCCAAGCATTCCCTGTCAGGAATCCCAATTCCTCTTGCCCTGTCCCCACCCTGGGTCAGCATGGCTGGGCAGAGCGGTTACCTTGAGGTGTCTGGATTGGCATTCCCCAACCCACGAAGCTTCCCTCCAGGGCCTGCTTGGCCTCAGCTAGGAGGGTGCGGGGAGGCTTGGGTGGAGGCTCCATTTCTGGGTCAGGAGTAAGGTTAAGGGAGGACAGCTGATGGCGTTCTGGGCTGGAGAGACGGATCAGTCGGCGGGTAGGCTGACTGGGGCTTGGTGCAGGACTGGTCCTCTCCTGGGGGGCCATGGGACTTGAGGGGTTTGGTGGCATGCTGTTCTCAACCAGTGTGGGAAGCTCCTGGAAACACCACCATGTAGTCTGGTCAATGAACTGTATTGTATGAGGTCAAAGACTGCCCTTTTAGGCAAATACGGACCTTGACATTCACTCAAGCCATTTACTCAATGTTCCAGATAACTTAGGATACTGCAATTAAGAAAAAAACCAAACAGGACAAAAGTCCATGCCTTCATGGATCTTACCTTCTAAGAGAGAAAATGCAAAGTCTGCTTGGCTGGAAAGACCCTTTTCCACCCCTAACACACACTTACAGTTTTTACCTGACTTTCCAGGCTTTTCTTGCTGCTGCTTTCTGGTTGGGGCAGGTGCTGGAGGCAGTAGAAATGTCCTGGGGGAAAGGAGGGTGGAGAGCAGGCATCAAATGTAGGCAGCTCAAGTCCTTGGGGGAGACAGGACTTAGGATTTGCAGCCCAATTTCTGATAGCCTCCTGGTTCCTCAGAACCCTCAGAAGACCCTGGGCCCAGAGAAGGAAGTACCATCTTAAGTCTATTGCCATCTCATAGCCAGCACCCCATCCCCTCTACCTTTAAGTTCCTTTCTCCCCAGGTAAGGCCAGGCCCAAAGTCCCTCTGGAGGTCTCCCGGCACTCACCATCTCCTGGGTGCTGCCCATAGCCACCTGGCCACAACGTGGCCTCACAGACATGGCAGCAGAAGCAGCTCCGGTGGAAGAAACGGCCATCAGCACAGAGGCGTTCTAGGATGTAGAGGGGTTCCCCACAAAGCGCACACACGTCTCCAGCATCAGCCTGTACCTGCCCCCAGGCAACAGGGTCAGCTGGGGTCAAGGCCAGCTGTGAACATCTCTTGCCCTGGGACACCCCTCCTGTCCCTCCCCAGGCTTCTGCTTGCAGACAGGGCCCTGGTTCTCACCTCCTCATGTAGGGATGGGGGTGTCAGGGGTAGACTGGACTCAGGCACAGGTAGCTCCTCAGTACTTGGGGTCTCAGCCTTTTCCTAAGAGGTAAGTGTTCAGGATGGGGAGTAAAGGGGCAGGATCAGCTGGGGAGTGACTGTGTCCAGACAGAAAAGACTGGAAGGGAAGGAAAGGGAAGTGAGACTAGGGAGAAGAGAAATAGAATGAGGGAGTTAAAGTTCTTGGGGTGGGGAGCAAGATGTAGGGGAACAGGATATAGGGAAAACGGTATGTGGGGAAGGGGGTAAGCCCAGGATAGAGATTGTTCAGCCCCTGCCCGCATTTACCTCCAGGCGAGGCTTCTTGCCACCAGCATCCTCCCCATATTCCTGCAACAAGTCGTGAGCATGGGGCGCTGACCTCCCAGTCCTCCCCTTCCTCCATCCTAAATGTATCCCCATGGCCCAGCCACCCCCGCCAGGAATCCACCTTGGCCCGGGTGCGTTGCAGAGTCCTCTGCAGTTTGCCAAGAAACAGCACAGCCCTGGAGGTCCCTGAGGCACCTAGGCTGACAGGGTCTGCAGGGAGAGTCAGGGAGTCAGGTAGATGGGCACTAACACCAGAGCCCCAGATCAGACAGCTAGGCTCCAGCTCTGGACACCTCCCAGCTGTCCCTCCGAGGATACCTTCTCCTCTCATGCATACACACCCCCACTCCCACCCCACCTGAGATGACCTCCCCTCCAGTCACCTGGATTACGGGGTGTGTTCTTGAAGGCACTATGGAAGTAGCTGAGGTAGGCGATGAGGCCGAGAGGGTCACTCCCCGCCACCACTGCCTGTGCAGACAGCACCGGGGTGATACCCAGCTCATGTTCTGCCACCTTCAGTGCCCAGGAAGTTGTTTCCAGAGCCCCCATGCCCTGCAGGTCTGACGGATCCCTACGGGGTGTTGGGGAGAAAAGTCAATGGGACACAGCATCTGACGCTACCCAAGAGGAGAGGGTGGGGGAGAGCAGTAGGGAAGGACAGCACTGGGGAAAAGGGCATGAAGGGTTTTTATTCTCTGGGATGCCCTCTATCAACCAGTGTCAACAACTTCTTGTATTGGGGGCTCCACCACCCACAGAGTTCTCCCTATTGAACACATGTGACTCTTACAGGCAGGCAGAATCAAAGCAGGAGTAATATCTAGAGAGGTGTGTGACTTGAGCATAAATATTAACAAGTGATGGGACTCCCCTGGGTGTGCTACCTCAGCCATCTCATCATGCTACACTGTAGTAGAGGGAGGGGCACAGGCAGGAAAGAGAGCGACCCGAGCCGGACTCCCAACTCACAGTAGGCAGGGCTGCAGCCGATGCACCAGGGCACACAGAGCTATCCCGTCGGTCCAGGAGGAAGACAGGTCGGTGACACGGACACCCGGGTACCCAGCCGTCTGCTCCTGGCACCAGCGGAGCAGCTCCTCCTGGGTGCTTGTCAACCCTGGGAGAAGAGGCTGTGCTGTGCCCTGGCACCCCCACTCACAGAGCCCAGTTCTGGGTGTGGGGGCTCAGTGTGGGAGGTGGAGGCAGGTGGCACAGGGATCTGCTGGGGAATCAATCTAATGCTCATGTCTGAAGCATCTCCTTCACCCTGATTTTCTGACCAAAAAAGGGCCTTTTTGAGTCTACTGAGGGATGAATAAGAAGAAATCAGTGCTTGCCACAGAAGACAGCAGGTCATGGACTGAGGGGTAAGGGAGACCCAGAGACTCAAAGGACAGGTGGATTTGGGGCCTCAAGGCTGGAAGGGGGTGAGTAAGAACCACCAACAGCATGGCTGCCGTTCAGCGACGACGGCTGTCGAGGAGGGTGAAACACTGAAATACTTCCACAGAGATGACTGCTGCCCAGGGCTCCGCTGCCCCTCCACTCCTGCATTGCCCCCCAACTTCCCACCATCCATAGTGCTCCAACACTGTCCCCGGGAGCCTGAGGTTGCAGCTGTTCTGACGATTGCATTTGGCAAATATTCTGGACGTGGCCCTGGAGGAAGGTCTGCTCACCAGTGGCCGGCGTTCCTGCGTCTGTCTTGTCATTCTGCCTGCACGGCGGCTCCTTGGCCATTACGTCATACAGGTCTCGCACCTAAGGCAATCCTTTTTGGGTCTTAAGGCAGGTTGAGCACCCCACCCTTCACCCCATAGAGGGCCCTACCCTGGGGACTCACCCAGAGGGGCAGTGACTGGGCAGCTAGAGGGAAGGCTGGACCTGGAGGAGGGGGGCTGCCTGGGAAGTCTGGTATAAGGGTATCATGGGGCCTGACCTGATTAGGGATCACAGCCCGGAGATTCAAGTTGGGGTAGCGAGTGGCTGGGTCCAGCCCGTACTGCGCCAGGTTGCGGTGCATGTTTTCTGGGGATGTCTGCGACAGCAGCTGATACAGGCTCTCACTGCAGGGTGAGGACAGGGCACGATGGGAAGATACTCATCAGTATCCACTCCTCGAAAACTGTCAGGCCTTCCTTTGCCCAAGTCGCCACCTGTTCACTCAGCACCCTTGAACCTCTTTCTGACCCCTGCCCAATCCAGCCATACCCATGTGTACCCACAACTCAGGCCTCACCGCTCTGCCAACACCTCTAGGGGCCCAGTGCCCTCTGCCCACCGCTTCACCATCCACGCTGCATCCAAGGCTGCCAAGAAGCCCCGGGCCACACCGGTGCCCAGGGGCCAGAAGGGCTGCGGGATCAGGAGGATAGGAAGCGGCTCAGTAGGAGTCCACAGGAATGCTTAATCCCAGACACCCCCCAGGTTCCTAGCAAAGGGAGCCACAAGGCTGATCTCAGTTCCTCCCCACAGCAAGCAAAGCTTTTTCTAAAATCACCTTCTTTTCATTTTTGCATCAGACAGCTTCTCCTCCAATCACGGGACCCCTATGCTGCCTATAAGGAGTCCCTGCCTTTTGAAGGGCCGGACAGCTCTTTGCTACCCCCACCCGGGGACCCTGACCCCCCTCACCTCCACCAGGCAGTCCCCCACGAGCCCCAGCAGCAGGCGGGCACCATGCTTCTCCTGCACTCGTGCTGAGCTCTCTGCTCGCATCATACTTGTGAAGTCAAAGGCAGAGACATCGGGCTGCCCGTGGGCATCCTGGGCAAATTCCAGCTTCCCCAGTTTGCCCTGGGTGGCGAAGTCCGCAGCTTCCCGGACAAAGCGTTGCAGAGCCTCGGGCACCACGTTGGAGCTGCTCAGCAGCCGGTCGGTCTCTGGCCAGTCCTACATCACCAAGAGATCAGAACCAGAAATGGACAGAACCATCCTGACGGGCACAGAGGATGCGTGTACAGAGGCCCAGAGAGTGGCTCCCCCATGCTCAACAGCAAGTGAAGGATGAGTTAGCCAGAGTTTAAGTGTGTGCTTGCCAAACCCAAGTCCCTCCCTCATCACTCACCCTGCTGAAGAGAGGCCCCACCCTGCCCTGAGCCCAGTACCGTCACCAGCATCACATGCTTGCTTTGGACACACCACTGTGCTCAGAGCCTCAGTTTCCCATGATTTAGAAATACTATGATTAACTTCTCAAGGAACTTTTGAGAATCAGATGAGAAAATGAACATAAGGTTTTCAACATAGTACCTAGCACACAGTACACGTTCAACTAGCTCATACATCCCATTAGAGGGGACCCCGTTCGAGGCACTGGGAGTCATCAGCAAGCAAGGGACACAGACAAAACCCTTGCCCCCAAGAAGATGACATAAGTAGTCCTGTGGTGTATCAGGGTTAGCACAGAAAGTGATTCGTATTGCCGTGAAAGCCCAGAAGCGAAGAGCTTGTGCGATGGAGGAGATGCCAGGGCAGAGGCAGGAGAAGAGGGGATCCTCCACATGCAGTGGGGGGAGGCCGTGTCCAGGCCCCTACCTCCCAGGGCTGCCCCCTAGAACCCCCTGCATGGACCAGGACATCACCTGACGCAGCACCCCCAGCCGCAGCAGGCACTGTTTCTTGGCTGTCATCACGAAGTAGTGGGTATCGTCCTTATAGTACACGATGTTCTCCAGATCAATGCCTGGGGTTGGGGGACAGGAGAGGAAAGAGATGAGTCTCCTCCTGACTATGTTACTGTGTCACCCCTCCAAGCTCCAGCCATGCCCAACCTCTGAGAATGGCATCTTAGACTGCATGACAGGCCCCCACACACAGGGTCTGTGAGCTCTGGTGGCACACTGTGCCAGCCCCGGGATGCCAAGGACTTGCAGCAAAGAGAGAAACTTGGGGGCCTCCCTCCCTGGTGGCGCAGTGGGTTAAGCAACACACTGTGAGGCAAACCGTGGCCACTGCAGCACGAGTTCAATCCCTGCCTCCGGCTGGGGAGGGAACCCACATGGCACAGCAGACCTTTTCTGCCCATTGCTGCCCTGGGCAGTGTGTTTCAGTCAGTCTGCCTGTTCTGCTCCCCATTCTGTCTGGTGAATCCTCTCACCTCCTGCGACTCTGGCCTGTACCCCAGCTCTTATATGCATAAATAAATAAATCTTTAAAAAAAAAAAAGAAAAAAAGAAACTTGGGTGAGGTGGCAGCTGAGACCTGCACCACATAAGCACATGTTTGGGAGTGGCAACTTGGCTTCTCTACCTGGGTGTTACACATGCGGGGACACCGCAGCGTGAGGCCAAAGTAAACAGGGCATTTTCTTCAACTCCTACTTCCATTTTCAGTTTATATCATTTTTATGTCACAGCACATATAAAGAAACACAAGGCAAAATCCCATGCATCATGTGAGATTCTAGATATTCCATGCTGAGTGCAAAGTGGGGCTGTGCCTACTGAGCTCCTGGGGCACGGGTTCTTTCCCTGTTGCTGCCAAGACCATAAAGATGGGAGTGGGAGATTCACCTGGCTGAGCACAGGCCTTAGGGGGGAGCCAGTCCACAATAAGCCAGAAGAGAATCCTGGGAGAGGACCCTGACCTGAGGCTTTGAGCAGACTCTGGAAGAAGCTCTGGTTGTAGATCTTGGCCACACCACTGATCTCAGGCACCTGTGTCTCTTCGACAGTGCGCTGGTTCACAAAGTTGGCTGTGATGCCAATGGCCAGCTTGCCACGCATTTCTCGCACAGTGAAACCTAGAGACGGTGGCAGGCAGGTGGTGGTAGGAGTCTGGAAAGGCCCAGGAGTAGCCCAAGATCTGGTTTCTTTGAAGGAAGAGATCACTCACCTTTAGGGACGAATTTACCTCCAGCTGCTGAGATGAGGACGTCAAATTCATAGTTGGCCAGTTGGGCTGGGGGATTGGGCTGGAGTTCAGCATGCCAGCCACTCCCTGGGGCAGAGAGTTTGAGAAGCACAAGGTGTGGAAATCTGAAGGGGCCCCTAACTCCTAGGACAGCCTCATGAAATATTTAAATATGTAAAGAGTTTTATGGTCTAGAAAGCAATGACACATCATCTACCAAACTGCACCTACACAACAACTGTGGGAAGCTGGTAAGGAAGGAAACTACTCCTGTTTCACAGCTGATCAAATTGAGCCACAGAGGGGTTTACACAAGGCTACACTAGAACGGGAGCCATGGCTGACTCCCAAACCCAGCTTTTATCTCTTGCAGGCCAAGATCTTCTGGTTCTCTGGTGCAGAGAACTTACCTTTTTCAAGTGGGGGCCGTAGGCCAGTGAAAGTGACCCCCCAGTGAATCTCCACCCCTAGCAGCAGAGCCACCTTCAACAAAAGCAACTGAAGCTGCCGGATGCCTAGAAGGGAGAGGATGTTAGGATCGGGGACCCAAGGACCATGTGTGTACCTGGTCTAGAGACGGGGGCAGGCAGGTGGTGGTAGAAGTCTGGAAAGGCCCAGGTACGGGGTATCTACCTTGGTGCTAGCACACCTGGTCTGAGCTGGAGAAGGTCTTAAAGATCACTCAGTCCACCTGCCCATTTGCGGGACCTGAACCCTGAAGGTCACCGCTTCTTCCATGGGCCAGCAGCCCCCACTGACCTGTCTCTAGGCTCAGGTCCACCCAACCCTCTTGGCCCTATATGACGCTCACTGATGTGGTCCAGGGTGCCCGTGCAGAAGCGTCCATAGAACTTCTTGGCACCAAGTGCCCGAAGGTCATGGATGGTAAAGGGCCAGAGGTGGAGGACGTTGTGACGAGAGAACTTGGTGCGCTTTTCGACCAGTATCACACGGGCCCCCAGCAGCGCCAGCTCCACAGCAGCCCGCAGACCACAAGGCCCAGCACCCACCACGAGGCACTGCAAACACAGGACAGAGTGGGCATGGCATGCATCCCCCCCCTCTGACTCACCACCACTCTCCAAGTCCCATGCCGGCACCGGGTAGCTACCTTGGTGCTGGCGCAGACCTGACCCTGCTGGTACACAGGCTGGCCTGCTCTCTTGTCCAGCTTGGCCCACAGCGACTTGGCACTCCAGTAGTTGAGCTGGGCCTTGATCTTGTGGAACTGGGGCAGCCCGCCACCGGGTTCCACTCCCAGGACCCGGCATAGTCCCTGGAAGCTGCTTAACACATCTTGGCACCGCTGGGCTTGCAGGAAGCTCTCAAAGTGGGCATGTGCAGGGTTGGAGGAGGTGGGTGAGGCCATGAGGGCCCAGGAGCTCCCAGGGAGGGAAGCAGCTGGGCCGAATCACGTGGCTGCTGGCTGCTGGAGAGGAGGAGGTGAGAGAAAGAGAGGTGACTGGCAAAAGGAGAAAGGAAAAGGGAAGAAGAAAGCAGCTGGTATCCCCAAGGAACTGTGGTCCATCTGATTGGCTCTGCTCTCTCCCCCAGCCCACTCTCGCTCCACAGACAGCTGCTATCCCTTCCACTCCAGGAGAAAGCTGCCAAATTTGGAAATGAAAAAGGAGCAGTCTTGAGTACTACTACAGGCAAAGGGGAAACCAGGGAGCTGCCAGGTGTCCGGATGTCTCCAATCACTGCTCTGGGGCCCAGGCAGCAGGAATTCTTACCCAGCCTTTCCAGGCTCAGGCAGCAGAGCAAGGGGAATTTCTCAGAAACAGAGAAGGTGCACTTCCCTGGGAAGAAAGTTTTCCTTCTTGTGCAGGCAGGGACAGACCTAAAACCTGCAACCCCAGCTGCCACACAGCATATGGGTGTGTCATATTGCCAGGGACAAAGTTTCCTATTTAGCACTGGAGCGCCTGGCCTCCTGAGGCGGGGCCTGGGGTGTTGGGGGTGGGGAGACAATCTCAGACATGTAGGTTCCACTTCCCATCACCAAAACTAATAGCCAGAGGATGTTGCGACTGGCTGACTGGGTGACTGTCTCACTGGGTGACTGGGTGACGAGGCCTGGGTTTATTTCTGACTCACTGTGGTTAAAACACTTCCCCTGTTACTTGTCTGGTCTCCAGGGGGCCTAGGGGAGGGGGACGATAACAGTCGGGGTTGCCCCGCCCATCTTCCTCCCACCCCATCCCCTCTGGGCTCGGGTTGCTCTCTCAGGAATCTCCCGAAACAAGACTCCCCTTTGTCTGCCTCTCCCTCGCCTGGGCCCCCACGCAACTTGAGGGGTGTCCGAGGGGACTTTCTCACGCGGGGACCTGGCGAGATCTGAGGGTACTGGAGGATGGAGTTAGGGAAGTGGGTGGCATCGATGGGGCAGCTCCCTGGGGTTGATCCCCTGCCCCATCCTACAGTCCCCAGCTGGAACCCAGAAGGTCGCCCCAAAGCAGGACGAAACTAAAATTGTCCTATGCGGGTCACCTTGACGAAGCAAGCGTCGTCCTGGAGGAGGCACAGTCAGGAAGGGCAAAGGTGTCTGCTGGGGAATAGGAAGAAGGGGGAGAATAGCCAAGGGGGAGAGAGGGACGACCCAGTCTGGAAGCGCCAGGACCAGCTGTACCAAGCGAAGGGAGGTTTGGGAGGATGGCGAGGGAGCTGGACCACTGGCTGTCGGGGTGGGAGTACTCACACTGGACCTCCAGTCTGGAGAGGGGCTGAGCAGGGCCGAGGCCGGGGGAGACGGGCCCCAGCGGCCAGGCGGGGTCCCCAAGAGCCCCCGACAGTATTTCCACCGAAGCGCGCCCCCACCCCCGGCCCCCGCGGACAGGGGGCACCCAGCTGGGACAGCTGGACAACTTACGGAACAGCTCTGGGCCCGGGAGGGGCTGCTTCCTGGCGGGCCGACGACCCAGTGGGCGGGGGCGGGGGCGGGGGCGGGGGCGGAGGAAGGGGAGGTGAAGAAGCGCCGAGCTAGAGCTGGGGAGGGGGCGGCGCGTTGGCTGCGCGGGCCCCGGAGTCTGGCGAGGCGCCGGGCGTGCAGCCTGCTGGAGCTTTATTCGTGCCTCATTAGCATCTCATTAGCCCGCGATCCCCACACTCGGGGCTACAGGGGCTGGCCCACGCCTGCCGGGCGGCGCCCGAGGGTGTGGCGCTGCAGATGCTATTTCGTTGGGCCTGCGTGTGGGGGACGGAGGAATCCCCGGTCGGGGGTGCTGGGTGCCCGACCCAGAGCTCAGGGCTTCGGAATCCGTCCGGGAGCCTGAGCCCTCAAAGCCAGCTCTTCCCCGGCGGAAGACACTCACCCGCGCGGAGTGCGTCTGGGCCACCGCCTCCTTGCGCCCGGCGGAGAGGGCACTCGGCCTGGGCTGTGAGTTTGTTGAAGCTGCTGGTGCGTAAGCGGCGCCGGAACGACTGCGCTCTCCTCACCTCTCCAATCCGGACATGCCTTGCCCCGGTGTCCACGAAGGATCCAAGATCGCGGTTCGCCTTCCCTGGGACAGGTTAGCCTCCAGATCGGGGCTGAAGACAAAGGGTACAGATCAGATTCCCGAGAACTCGGCAGTCTGCAGCTTCCACAGAGGCAGAAGTGAGAGAGCAGGAAGGTTTTGGTGGCGGTGATGGCGGTGATGCTGTGTGGAGGCTGGGGGTGGGGGTTAGACTACTAAGAAAGGAGGAAATGGGTGTCTTGTGTGGGAGAGAAGAAACTCATTCTAGAATGCTGTGGAGTGAGGGTCTATTGAACCGTCTGAAACGGGTTTGAAACCGTCCGGTAATCTTCCTTATATTCCCTATAAAGAAACAGTTCTGAGGGCCTTCTGGTGGCGCAAGTCTCAGCACTATGAAGCAATTCGGAGCCACTGCAGCACAAGTTCCATCCCAGACCCCGGCCAGAGAGCTGACCCACTTAGCGCAGCAGACCTCTCCTGTCGGGCCGCTACTCCCCTCAGCAGTGTATTTCAGTAGATCTACCTGTTCTGTGCCCCACTCTGTCTCTGGTGAATCTTCTCACCACTCCCCTCCTCCACCTTTGGTCTGCACCCCAGGTCTTTTATATATAAATAAATCTTTTAAAACGTAAAAAACAGTACTGAGTGTGACTGGGAAGTTTCTTGTTCAAGGTTATTCAATTAGTTATGAATAACATATCAAGTCCTGTTTACTGAGCATCATCCTATGATCATTATCTTTATCTTGGTAATCAGGACAGTCACATTTGACAGAAAAGGAAACTGAAGATTTACAGAGGCACTGACCTGTGACAAGTTACACAGCAAGTGACAGAGCTGGGAGGAGACACTCATCTGTCTGGACTCCACCACACTTGTGTTGGCCCAAGGTGACAAATTAAAGACGACATTATGCTGTTTCCTACTTAGAGTGATACTGTTACACCAAAAACACTTAGAAAACAGAAGAGTAAATAAACTGTCATTCTCCTGGAGATCCAGGCAGCTAGAAAGAGCTGGGTACCCTATGGCTCCTCTTCTCTTTATTCTCACTTTACTTTCCTCCAGAAACCAATAAAACCCACATTCTCAGTGCTCTCAGATCTGGCTGAGAAGCAGGCAAGGGAGGGAGACAAGGGGAAATGCCTGCTCTTGCAGGAAGGAGAAGCGGGGAGCTCAGCCAGGTCATGCGCAGAAAGTAGGGCGGCCTCCCAGCTGGCCCTTGCTGCTGCCCGAGTGTGACTAAGTCATTTGACTTGAACCGAAGTTGTTACGTATCAGACACGCCCATATTTAAATACCTAGTGTAAAAAGCCTTCTAAAGTCCACTATAAATGTGTTATCAGGCGTTTAGAATTACCCCATTTCCCTTTTAGTGGCACATGTAAACACCCGACTGCTCTTAGTGCTTTTGCAAAGGCTCCTCAGGGTCTGGAACTTGATGCAATGACTTTCGGTCTCAGTATGTCAGGGTTATGTGGCTCTTTGAATGACAGATGGTAAAATTTGTCCTTATAAAAGATCACAGAATAATGACCTCAATGCTAAAAAGCTGCTGACTTAGAGTTTCAGCACTATGAAACTTTAATTATGCTAATTAAAGGTACACTTGGTAGCAAAAACAGTGGGAAAAACTTAGGTCTGTAATCCAGAAAGTCTGGTCAGATTCCAGCTTTGCTAGTCTACATTGACCTTGAAAAACTTTTAAGCCACTGCACTTGTGTCATCTCTACTTGCAGGTAGATAATTGTTGAACATCAGTTCTAAAATTGAACTTCAGTTCTAAAATTATATTGTTCTATGTTGGTGACCCTAAGAAATGTACAAACTAAAGACCCAAATGAAGTTCTATTTATAGTTTTTTCAAAGGAAAAAAAAATCACCTCTATGGCAGCTAAGAGAATAAATTTATTATTTATCTGCAAGTATTTTTTTTTCTGTATATATGCTGCCAAAGCAAGCGCTAGTGTTTCTTTTCTGAATTAGAGTATTATTTCAGTCATGAGCCACATTATATGTGTATATAGAACTAAAGAAACTGGCACAATCATATTGGTCAATTCAAATTGGATCAAATAAATGACTAGTACATTAAAAATCAGTTTGAAAAGAATCCTAATTTTTCTGCACTTAATCATGCCAGCATTGACCCGGGCCAAAAACCTGGGTCATAATCCCCAGCGTGTCTCTCTTGGATCCTTATTACACCTCCAAACCTCTCCTCTCCTGAGCCTGGAACCAGGAACTAGGTCCTTAGCACCGCAGGTGAGCTGTGTCAGTCACTCTGTGACGGCAGGCAGTATGTCACAGTCTTGGACAGGTAGCTGTGACTGTCGTGTGAGCAGACACAGCTCCTGATGTAAAAATAATTACAGACCGAGCCAATAGCGTGGCGTGAATTGACTGAGATTAGAAAGTCAAGCCTTTGCAAGGAAGTGACATCCTGAGCTTTGAGAGATAAACAGACACACCAGTGTGACAGTCATGCCTGAGAAACTCCCTGGTTCAGAGCCCTGAGGCGTGTTTGGGGGAGTAGCAGGGAAAGCCAGTGTATGAGAATGGGGAAGGAGCCCAAGGAAAAGCTGAATTTAGATTTCATTCTGAGTGCTGGGAAACTGCAGGGTTTTAAACAGAATATGATCAAATATGCTAATATTTGCCTTGAGAGCATTGTTAGCAATCATTTAGCTTGATGTTAGGGGCACAATGGTGAGTCCAAATAGATCATCACTCCCCATGGAGAAAGGATTTGGGGGAGGGTTAGAACCGTTCAGAGGGGTCTTGGCAGGAGTCCAGGCAATGGCTCAGCAGTGGGGATGGGAAGAGTGGATGGGCTGAAAATACAGGTTGAGGTAAAACTGACATCATGTAGTGACTGGACTGGGCAGAGGGAGGGGGGATAAGAGCCCTGCCATTGACTCCCAGTTTTCTTTCCTGGATGGTAATGGGTGAATCACACATTTGGGTCCCTTATTCATTACTGCTCTTCCCTGCAAACTTCTTTCTCTGTATTTTGCATTTTAGTCAAGTACCTTGCCCAGAAGTCAAAGCATGAAGATGACCATGATAACGATAAGAGACTCCAAGGTCTTTTGTCCAACAAGAGACTGGCCCTAAGGGCCAGCAAAGATGAATAATACCAGTAGGTTTAGGGTTAAACAGTTTCCCTTGTTCTCATCAGAATAGTTTTGTACTTCAAATACTAAGAGTATAGAAAAAAATTATTCAGAAGTCATTTACTCATACTATAATTATCTATGAGAAGTGGATTAAAAGTCCTGTTTCACCTAAGGAAACTAGTTTAAGTGTTCATCTAACAAGGGTATGAACAAAGTAAACCCAAGAGCCAAACTATTCTTTTGGAAAATCTTCAAATTCTCAGTTAACTTTATCTAATTTATGGAGAATAATAATTGAAAATGAATACTAAATCCATGCTCTAAGAGCAAGGAACTTCTCAGACTTCTACCTGCTCAAATTTTTCCTTTTCTACACTTTAGACTGATCTAGTGCTTTTCAGACTCGCAGGGGAAAAAAAAAATCCTACTACAAAGATCTCTTACAAATATTACTTAAAAAATACTATATTATATATATTTAAATACAAATACCAGAATCAATGATCTTGGTGCTTAATTATGTCTAAAGAATTCAAAAACAAGATAAGTTATCACAGTGACATTCCAGCTTCTTTTAGAGGTTAACACTTAATACCTGCTGTTTACAAAAGGGAGGCAAAGGGAATTTCTTTTTAGGGGTCATTCTTCCATGTCTGCTGTTTACAAAAGTAAGACAAAAATTTTTATTTCAAAACTCTTAAGAAATTAGGCTTTAGTATTTAAGTACTTTTGGGAATTGAGGGTGAAATTTTACCTCAGTACTTAATAAGAAAGTATAAACAAATCTGCCCTAAACACGTAACGCTCTCAGTCAGAAGTTTGAAAAAAGAAGGGCTTAAGGGTTCATATTAGTTAAGGCATTTTCACTTGAGTGATAACTTCTATTCAACTGGTAAATTTTGATAAACTTTAAATAAATAGTAAATATTAATATAAGTATTGATAGTTTTCGCATTCTTATAAACAACTCTTTTAATTTTCATTATTATTCTGTCAGAAATTTGATTGTATAATATAAATCCCAAACATGGACTCTCCATTTCAATCAAAAAGGTTCTATTACTTTAAGCAGATCATATATAAATGACCAGTTAAAATTCCACGCCTGCTGATAATAATTCTACCTAGTGCAAGCAGCAGCATAGAATCATTCAGCCCTGTGCGCTAGTCCTGCCATTTAACATGTAATGTTTATGCCTCAGTGTTCTCATCTGTAAAGCAGGTATAATATTACTATGATACTACTTACCTCATAGAGATGTCATGAAGATTAAGTAAAATAAGTTTGTGCTTCAAATGGGTAGTAGGCGTTATACCCTCATTATACCAGGTGCCAGTTGTAATGGGCTGAGTTGTGTGCCCACCCCTACACCCCCTTAACCCTCAGTACCTCAGAATGCAACTGCATTTGGAGACAGGTAATGAAGTTAAAGTACAGTCATCAGGCAGAGACTTCACCCAGTGACTAGTGTCCTTATAAGGAAATTGGAACACACAGAGGGAAGATTATGTGAAGATAGAGGGATGGAAAGATGGCCAGGAGGCCAGAGGAAATCAACCCTGCCAACATCTTGATGCTGGACTTACACTATCCAGAACCGTGAGAACATTTCTGCTTAAGTCATCAAGTTTGTAGTAATTGTTAAGACAGTCCTAGTGAAGTGGCAAATGTCCGGCTGACCTGTTGACTAGCTAAACTTGGGACATAGCTTGTAGACTAAAAGTTTTAGGGAACAACTAATAACTCAATCATGCATTCCCAGATGACTGTTCCCCTTGCTTTAGTCAATACATACTTTGTAACCTAGTTGCTCAGGGCTCAGACTTTGGAGAGAGATCTCCTCTGGGCCCATGGGTGTAAAGCCTGCTGGCATAAAGAAAGAATTTCCCTCTTCTTCTCTGAGCGATGCCTACTTCCTTGAAAGAATTCTGCTGGAACATTTTTGGTTCCCTGACCAGGAAGCTGACTGTGCTGGCCCTTTGTGCCACTGGCCTGGACTCTCCCTGAAGAGAATGAGGTGGTGCCTCCCATCTTTGTTTGATGGCTCCTCCTTCCTAGGTTGGGAGTCAGCTGACCACTGCTGGGGGTGGGGGTGGGGCCCAACTGGGCTCTGGGAAGAGATATATGGAAGTGCCCGAGGCTTCACACATGGTAAGACCCCTTGGGGGTCAGCCTGAGGCTGACCAGTCCCAACAGATGGAAGGAGAGCCTGATCACCTCCCAGAGCCCACTTTGGGGACCAGTTAGGAACACCTGCTGGAGGAAAATTTGATAACTTTTAAATGACTGGCTGTTTTGAGTGGTGTGTGTGTGTGTGTGGTGTGTGTGTGCGTGCACAATCTCCACGGCAGTGGCTGCAGAGACTGAGTGGGCTTGTAAGTGCAGTTTTGTGGCGACGTCATATAGCATAATGTGACTGGCCCACTCGTGGGACAGCCTGGCCTGAGGTTATATGAGCTTACCATACCTAAGAAGCACCAAAAATCTTACAAGCAATGTGGCCAGACAAGTGCCTTCGTGTGTCCCCTTTCCCTTGTTGCGACACCAGACAGGGAGGAACTCAGAATAAATCTAGTCCTTGACTACCAAAAAATGGCATCCTCAGCTATCACAACCTTCTCCAACTAAACCTCTTTTGTCATGGCCAAGGCAAAGGGTGAAATGCTGGGAACTAAAGTGAGGGACCCACTGCAGCTGGCTGGCGTGTGGGCCGCTTCTGGTTTCAGCAACAGCTGCCTGGACCTTTGTGCCAGTGCTGAGATTACTGGTATGTCTCTCTGACCTCCAGCTGTCTTTCCAAAAGGAAACCGGACTCTCCTTTTGTTCACCTTAAAATACTGTTCTGATCCATTCCATAAAGGTCTAGACTGTTTAAGGTAAAAACTGCTCAGTTACTTTGGACGTGCTAACACACTACACAGGATTCTGACTGGATGAGTAAACACTTCTAAATTACTTAATGGACCTGTACAATTTCCATTTCTTATTGAAACTAATTGATCTGGTAAAACCTATCAAGTAAAAATGCAACTTTCTCTGAGCTAAATTCCAAACCTCAGATTTTTGATAAGCATCTAGAAATCCCATGCATGGTCCCTCAGGGGAAAAAAAAGTGTCTTTTGTCTTAAATATGTACTTGGTTGGCCTCAGTGAGACAGAGCAAAAACACTGTAATGCCAAGCGATCTGTTCTTAAAAATACATACTCAAAAATGTTTTATCTAAAAGTTAGTGAAACTGCTTGCCTTTAAATTTGCTTTGGTCTTGGGCCCAAGGTTTTTGGTGATGGTTAAAATTGGGCACTTATTCTGTATGTATGGATTTTAACTTTTATCTAATTAAAGGCCTCCTTAAGTGTAAATTCTCCGTACACACTTCTTTAAAGCCAAAGAGTCATTTCACACTTCTTTAAAGCCAAAGAGTCATTCTTAAAAATGAAAATTTAAGGTGTGTTTCATCTAAAGGAGTTACTAAAGAACTAAACTTAAACCAGTGTTTTCATAAATATAACTCTCTCAAAATTAGTACACATGTCCAAAATTTTAAATAAAAATCAAGAAATCTGTGTCCATCCTTGCTTTTTACCGCTGGAGAGTTAATTATAAACGATGATTATATAAATTCCAACAAAAACAAATTTTAAAATCGTGATCTAGGATCTTTCATAATAAAAGCTAGTTCAAATCTAATAATACA
Organism: Galemys pyrenaicus; assembly: GCA_019455555.1. Lineage (NCBI taxonomy): Eukaryota > Metazoa > Chordata > Mammalia > Eulipotyphla > Talpidae > Galemys > Galemys pyrenaicus. Next base: position 1,036,558 of record JAGFMF010011446.1, on the reverse strand, counting down.
AAACATGCATGACTTGAAGTTACAGTGTTGGGTATCTATAGTTTATTCTATGTTTAAATGTCTTTTTTTTTAAAAGCTCATGGTATTAAAAAAAAGATAATTTGCCTGATGTCAACAAAAATAAATTTGCTTTGTAATTAAGCTCTCTTCTGGAAACATAAATCTGCTTGTTTCTTTAGAAAAACTTTTGTCTTTCCTAATAAATGTCTACTTTTTCCCCCTGGTCCAAAAAAATTCAAGATTTTTTTGAATTTGAATTTGTTCACTAAAACCAAGTAGACAAGTTACTCAGTTGTACTGAGTCACATGTATACGAAAAATATACATTGTATTAAGATGTCTCTCTGATTTTTCTTGTTTTTATCCATCTGCCTAATGCTTGATTATTCGCCAACCTAAAAAACCCTGGTATGTGAAGTTGTCCCACAAACAACTCTGTAATTTGAAATTCCAGTCTTAAAAAAAATTGTTTTCTTTCTAAAGTGGGTGTTTACCTCTACATCATCTAGGTCAAAGAGATAATAGTGTAACAACTACTAAATTGTCTTACAGAAAACAAAGGATATAATAATCCTAATGAAAGAAAAGACATGTTTAAAGAAAATATTAAAAATAGATATTTTAAAGGCCCTATAAATAAAGATAATGTTAAAACAAGTGTTAAAGGTCTAAGAGAGGGGAAAAAAAATTTTAAGGTTTTAAAGTTCTGGTCTACTAATAAGAGAAACATTGAGTGACACAGGAAGTGACAAAAAAATCACCTCCTTGGTAAATAAGGGACCACTTACTCTGACTTGCTCCAATGCTTTAGACTGGCCTACTGATGACTAGCCTAAACCAAGACACTTTAACACTTCTAATGAGATTAAAAAAAGAACCCCAAAAAACACCTAAAATATATATGTATTTTAAAAGCCCATATTATAGATGGCTTTGAAAGAGACAGGACAAGGGCTTAGTTGGCTACAATCAATCCTTGCTTCTATAAAAAAACAACAACAAAGAATAAGCTCAAGGAAATGGGCAATTATAACCAAAAGCAAACAAAAAACTCAGTAAGACCAAAAAGCCAAGACAAACCAAAGGGGACCATGGGGGGAGGGGAAGGAAGGGAGGGAAAAGATGGGGAGGAGGGCAGAAAGAGCACAAGGGACTGAGGTGATGGTGCACAGGTGGAATGGTGGTGGGTACTCCCTGGGGAATATAAATGATGTCAAATATAATTAATAATAATAAAAAAAAACAACTTTTGTCCTGGTTGTCCCCCTTCCTTGTTCGCTTACCAATTTTCTTGTTGGTGCCTTGCATCCTCAACATCCTCATCAAAATCATCTCCTCTTGCCTAAAGGCCAAGAAGACATCAAGTGGTCCTTCAGATGGGGCCAAATATGACACTTTCACCATTCTTCTTAAGTCCCTTAGATCTTTGCCCTGTAATGGAGGCCTGACTGCTTCCCCACGTTGCCCATTTTCAGCAGAAACCAATTATTCATCAGATCAACGCCCTTTGTCCTAACCTTTAGGGGCTCCATCTGTAGAGAGGAAAATGAGTCCCAAAGCAAGTTAGGGGTAAGTAAATAGTTCCAGGGACGGTGCAGGCAGGGACTTAGCGATAGTTAAAGAGACTTCTAAAATAAGGACAGTACATTTTAAAAAGTGCTAACAAAATATACTCCAAAAATAAAGTCAAAAAGTTCAAGATTAAACAAAAACAATATACTGGACAATGCCTGATAACTGTATTTCTCTTGCACACACTGAGAACCTAAAAAAAAAAAAAAACTGTCTTCAAAGGCTACACCCTAAAATCTATACCACCATAGACTATACCACCATAGATATGGTGGGATAAAAATTAAAAGAGGACCTGACCTGTTGATCAGCTAAACTTGGGACATAGCCTGCAGACCAAAAGTTTCAGGGAACATCTGATAATTCTCAAGGACATACACACACTCTGATTCATACATTCTCAGATGACTGTACCCCTTGCTTTAGTCAATGTATACTCTGTAACCTAGTTGTTTGGGCCTTAGACATTGAAAAAAGATCTTCTCTGGGCCTTGGGGTATAAAGCCAGCCAGAATAAATAAAAAACTTCCCTCCTCCTTGAGTAATACATGCTTCCATGACAAAATTCCGCCCTAACACTAGCATCCCTTGCATGCCAGAGGAGCCATGTCATGGTCAGAAGGGATTGGAGTTCTCTAACTGCAGGGTACTATGCAAATCCTACTTTTTGTGACATGAGAGAAAGTTAAGAAACACTAAGATACAGATTTAACTGCACCTGGCTTCACTCCTAGCCTGTATAACAGACTCGATACTACTATCTCCAATTGAAGAAACTCTAGATATAAGCATTTACAGTGAGAGTCTCATTGCAGCACTTAGGGTTGTTCAACCAGTTACAATATTTATAACACAAGAACCAAGTACAGAAAATAATACATGGGACAGAGATGGAAAGAAGAGTTTCATGAAATGGGCAACCACACAAATGAGTAACTTATCCTGATGGCAAGAATTTCAGTCTTTTGGAGGCTAGCCCTGAAAACCAGATTCACCTTTGAAATATATGAGATGCATTTCAATTGCCCCAAAGCAAAATTTTCTAAGATTTTGTGTATCTTAGCATATATAAGTGTATCTAAGTGTATTCTGCACTTAAGCTTTTAAAACTGTACATATTCAATTCAAAGTAATTTGTGAAATACTGCCTCAGCAATTTCTCAGACCCAAAAGAACATTTAGCCTATCATTTCTTTTGGGTAGGGTCACTGAACTTTGAAACTGGGGATTTCATTCAAAGGGGAAGAAATGTAGACATGGGACAGAAAAGAAAAGCTAGGTTTATAAAACCATCCTTTCCTGATTTCCCGGTGACAGAGAGTCAAAGGACCCAAAACACTGTCAGTAGACATTTCTATACCTGAGCCTGGCTCACAAGTCAGACACAGGTGCACCTGCATACGACTAGTCAGAGCTACTAGCCACACAGGATTACTGAGCCCACACAATGTGGCTCATGAAATGAGGACCTGCATTTTAAGTTTACTTCATTTTAATGTATGTTAAAAAAAGTAAAAAATAAAATAACTTTCATTTCAGTTATTAAAAAAATTGTATTTGTGACTACTTAAAATCTAGGCTTTCAACTATGTACTGTATGAACTCTAAATACAGATCAAGACTGTTTAACTGAATATCAGCACGCAAACTGAGTGTGTGGTAAGTTTTACACTGGATTTTGAAGACCTAATATGGAAAAAAATGTAAAATATCTTATTACTACATTTTTTTATTTATTACATTTTAAAATGATACTATTGGCAAAAGTTGTATTAACTAAATTATTGTATTAAAATTAATTTCACCTCTTTTTATGTTTTTAAATGTGGCTACTAGAAAACTTTACATTGCTTATGTGGCTCACATTATATTCTTAGCAAAGAAGTAAACTGTCGTAGAGCTAGTTAAACCGGACTTCAGTCATATGAATTTACTTCCTGAGTAATTATCCAGCTACCCAAAGTGAGCAGTTAAACATTCATTTACTTTGATTGTGATGTAGCTTCTGAAGAAAATGTAGGCCAGTAGGTTTTGAAAAGCTATTAAAAACTTTGCATTTTAAGAATCAAGTTAAAGCAGTTTAAATGACTAAGTCAAGAACCTGAAATAGTAATTAGGGTATAAGTACATTTGTAAAAACTTACACCTTTGCACTAGTTAGACCTGATTTAACATAATCTTGACGCATACCATTTTGGAAATCTTGTGAATTACATGCAATTTACATTATGTATTAATGTCTCAAATTTGACAAATTCTATGATCTCCAAAAAGTGTTCTTTAACTCAAATGGTAATTAAAGATGTCTAAAACAAGAAAATGACTGATAGAAAGATCGCATTAATTTTAGGGTAGATTTTCCCTACTCTTCAACAGTATTATTCTACTTTAGATATCTTTATAACCTTCTTCTTTTCTCAAAGAACCTCTGTCAGTTTACTGGAGACAACAGTCAAAATATTCAATAAAATATGATAAAACTGAAAATCTAATCCAAACATAATTTCATCTTTTGACCATTATTAAAATTGATATGTCCATCTTTGGAATTTAACCAACTTAGCAACAAAAATAGATTATAGTTAACTTCCCCTCTGCAGAAAGCTATGGCACAAAAGAAAAATCAGCAATTTCAGAGATCACTTTGAATTCAGTACACTATATTTGATACTTAAATTACACTGAATTAAATTTATATTCCAGGATAATTGAGAAAGCTTTTACATTACCATGAAGATCCAGTATCATTGCTGACAAAAACCAGTATTTATTAGGGATGAATGCTTTGATCCAATTTTATAAATTTTTAAATTACATTTCTCAATAATCTGCTTTTAAAGAATATGTAAATTCATGTTTTTCAAAAAGTTCAGTTCAAAATTTTAAAAATAGTCTGTTTTTGGTTTCCTTACTATATAAATTTTGAGTTAAAATGACATATAGTCTGTTTTTGAATCTACTTTAAACATGACATAGAGTCTACTATAACACACAAAGATTAAATGTTGACAGAGTTTTCCTTGGGAAATTGGAAGTTAGCAAAAAGACAGATTCCCCAAAGTTATAATCTGTCATGTTCAGCCCTGGCATGGCTGAGGCAATTGTATTGCCTAAGAGAAATGAAGAAGTAGAACTAACCATTCTACCCAACTCAACTAACATATGACTTCCTTTGTTCTAAAAAATGAAAAAGATAATTCAGAAGTTTGGCAAGACCATAGCCTATGGCTGTGAACATTAAATACTTAGAACTAAGTCTAAATCAATGACCCCAAAGAAATATTAGCATTGTTTTAAAAAGATACAGATGAAAATGGAAATCATTCCTCAACAGTAAAATACACATTCCAAATCAGTACTTGTATAAGTCATCACACACCCATCTTGTTGCCTGGATGGAAAGTATGATGAAGTATCTGGCTATCACACCTCTGTAGCATCTCCAAGTTGAACATTTCAGAAAACGTCTCTGATGCAGAATCCTGTTATAGCCGGTTTATAGAGAGGAGATCAACAGAACAGTCATGCTATTTTGAGGTCAGCTCTGCTCTGGGCTAAGCTGTCTGGGCTGGGGCACATGGTGGGTGGGTGGCTGCGGAGCAGCCTCCTCTGTCAGCTGCAGATGCTGAGCTGGATCTGAAGCACTTGCGGCTAAATGGAGCTCCCCTGCCTGCTCTTGATGGGCATGAAGATGTTCTAGAGTTTCCTTAGAAAGTGTGATTACATGCACTGGTTCCGTTTGTGAGGGTTCAACCTGGCTTTCAATCATATTGAGGCTCTGAATGTGTTCTGTTTGCCCCTGTTGGGCTGAAAGAATTAAATTCTGCAGTTGTTCTGGCTGCTGTGTGAGCAGGGTGAGATTCGCAGCCTGGTCTGCGGTCATGTTCTGGGAGCTCTCTGCAGTGACAATGCTGATTCCTTGACTTGGACCAGGCATGAAATTGATGTTATGTACAGAATCTGTTACAAGCAGCTGAATTTCTGGCTCTCCGGAGGTAGAGAGTTGATATGGCTGTAGCTGAAGAATATTCCTGACCTCTTCAGTATTATTATTGCCAGAAACGCTGCTGGCATCTGGGGCATGTTTTTCTTTGCTGTGGATTTTCAAGTGAGCCTTTAAGTTGTCCAAGCGAGCAAACTGTATGTTACACTCAGGGCAGGAGAAAGGCTTCTTGCCTGTGTGTAGAATGCAGTGTCTCCTCTTGGCACTGGAGTCAGAGAAGGATTTGCCACATATGCCACAGGTGTATGGCTTTTCTCCTCTGGAAGAAGATAAACATTTTTTTAAAAACAAAAGGAACCTATTTAAAACTTCTTAATTATTTAGGGAGAAGCAGTCAACAGGAGAGGAAAACTAACTTGACTGGAAGTCGTAAGTCATGGGCTCTTGTACTAACTTGGGGACTTGGAGCAAGTCACAACTTCCATGAGATTTAGGTGGGAGTGGTAGTTGAAGAAAGGTGGGTGGCATTGGGCCAGATGTGATACAATGTTATGATTCATAGTATTTCAGGTAAGAAAATAAACATTCACATATTTAACATAGTTCCTTTAGTTTTGCTTCAGCCAATTTTTAGATTCTAATGGCCAAATCAGTATATATATAGCAATATTAGGGCTTCCCTGGGGACATAGGTTAAGTTTCACTGCTGTCAAGCTATCACCAGTCACTGCACATGAGTTCACCGCAGCATTAGATTGACCCGGCCAGGGAGCTAACCCACATGGCACATCAGACCTCTCCTGTCTCACCTGCTGCTCCCCTCAGCAGTGTATTTCAGTAGATATCCCTGTTCTGTTCCCCACTGTCTCTGGTGAATCCTCACATCCACCGCACCTCTGGCCTGTACCCCAATTCTTGTATACATATATAAATAAATCTTTAAAAATTTTCAATATTAAAAGTATGAGAAACTCCTAATTATTCTGATGATATTAGAAGAATTACTAAATCAAATCTAGAAGTGAGTTTTGTGAATAAGAAATTTACTCAGTAAATATTAAATTTAACATTTGTGTTGAGTGAAGAGTTAAGCTTTAGAGCAGCCCCTCAACTCAGAATCAAAATTCAGAGAACTATAAAATACAGAGAAAATACAAATATAAACTTTAGTTAACCAGAACTTTTGTTCCTGATTTTTGTCTTGAGAAAACAAAAAGATTGCCTACATAAAAAATTCTACTGGAGTGATAATATGGGTATTAGGACTACATAGGTAACATGTCATTCTACTGAACATCAGGGCTGATGAGGGCCTCATGTGAGAAGAAAATCTGCAAAGTTTTACCGATGGATTCTGATGTGGGTCTGAAGAGAACTCTTTGCTGTGAAAGATTTGCCACAAATTTCACAAGTAAATGGCTTCTCACCTAAAAAAGGGAAGGCATTTAGAAATGTTCATTCAATACAAAACAAAAGTAAAAACCACCCATGCTTTCCAAGTACACCTAAGAACAAAAGCAAAACCATTCAATTCCCCACTCCAGTAAGTATGGATGAATGAATGAATGAAGCACTTACCAAGCACCTAGTATGTACCTAAGCACCATGCGCTGGGTGCCAGGAGAATAGAGAGAACGTATAAGGGTATAGTTCTTTTCCTTAAAAACTTAAAAATTGAAACAAGAAGGTAAGCAATGACATGTAAAAAATAAAGGAACAGACCACATTTACTCCTGTATGGTCGACCCTTTATAATTTACACGTTTAAACTTTAGTGTCCTGCTAGGGAGCTGCCTCGACTTTCAAAGATCCCCGCGCACCACCTCCACAGCCACCCTTGGCCCATGCCACTGCCATGTCTCCACAACAGCCTCCTTCCACATCTTTGCAATTCTGGTTCTGCTTCCTTGTCATTCACAATTGATGTGGCAACTGGAGTAACCCTTCAGGCAGTTAGATCACGCCTGGGATATAAGCCAGGACCCTTGGCCTTCATAGATCTGTCTGCTCACCCTCACTCCTCGCCTCAAACTTCTCTAACCTCATCCAGCACTCTCCCCTTGCTCACAAACTCAGCCTCTCAGGCATCTTGGAGGTCACTGAATGCTATACCCGCTGGGGTCCTCTCTCCCTGGCATGTCTCCTTCAGGGATCTCCTGACATGTCTCACTCTCACTGCTTCAAGTATCTGCTCCAATGTCACTTTACCAGTGAGGCTTCACCACCGCTGCTAAACTCTGACCCACCAACACCACCTCCTAGACAGACCAGTTCCCTGAGTTGTTTTTTCCGCAGTGCTATCACCACATTATATACTGTATAAGCTATTTATTATCTATTTCTGCTATTCTTCTATAGGATAATTTGTGGGCTTGTCCTAGAACCAGGCCTGGCACATTGTTCCAGAAAGTCCCGTTGAATGAATTTCACAGGGTGGAAACAAAAGCCCACTTAAAGTGTCATGACTGTATCACTATCAATCATAAAGCTTCAACAAACATTTCTTTAGCATTAGTATGTACACTGCACATAGAGTGACAGACTGGCAAGCCCTCCAGCAACAAAACCAAATGATCCTAAGGGAAGCAAGGGAACTATTAATTAAAAAAAAAAAAGAAGCAAACTTAGCTAGATAACACCAAGGGATAAGTTCCATTGGAAGAGAATGGTCAGGCAGCCTCCCTTTCACACAATCTACAGCAGATTTCAGGCTAGATAGTTCTTTAACTTCCATACAGGCAGAGGACACTGTGATAACATGGATGAGACTACATCTTTGCCTCAGTAACTCTTACTACTCCAAAAGTTAAGACCATGCCACTGCCATTATCTTTCCATAGCTTTCTGGATGAGAGCTAGGACTTTCTCTGATCTCAGTTCATTTTCTGCCTCTCCAGAACAAAGACTGGATACCTACTGCTATTTGCTAGTCATTGTACAGTTCTGTGTAGGAAACACACATTAACAATCATGCCATTCCATCTGCTTTTACAACAACTCAGAAAGTCTTTGTTGGCAGATGTTTTAAATAACCAAAGTTCCTTCCAAGAACATCCTCCAGATGAAGCTTTTTGAGGGAGTAAGCAGGACAGTAAAAAGACAAATTTTCTTATGTAAGGTGAATCTGGGGAAAGACTCCATATGTTTCTCAGATTTCTGATTTGTTCTGGTAACAGAGTGACACAGCTTTATTGCCTTCAACTGAATGACCCATTCCTTTTAAGTTTATTCACTCCTAAAACACTGATAGACCCATCAACAAAGTTCAAAGCTAAGAGATAAAAGATATGATCATCACCTCAGAGAGAATGTATGGTCCATATGCGATGGTAAGATTCACATTGCAATCAAGTAACACAGGGCTGCTTGTTTGACTCAACAGTTAAATAAGGTGTGTTAATAATACTGAGTGCAGACAGGAAGATGGATGTGGAAGAGGCAGGCTCTAGCTGGACAGGAGAGAAGACTGGAAAGCATTAGGAATAAATATCACAACTCAAGAGCTGGTGCTGGAAATGATCACAGGCTGTAGACATGAAGGGATGAGGATTCACTGAGGAGCAGTAGAGCAAACAAGTGAGGCCAGGTCATGGAGGGCCACCAGCCCAAGCAAAGGGCCTGTGGAACTTCAGTAAGTTTGTAAAAGAAATGACCTGATAAAAGCACTAAGAAAATAAAGATGGGGATGATGGGTAGGGTGGGCCACAGTCAGTAGGACCGGGTAGGAATTCCTGTAGTAGTCCATACATGAAGTGCTGGACTAGGAGGTTTGGAGAACAGATGGAAAGGGGAAAAAATAAAACAAGGTAACAGATTTGGGTCAAAGTGAGACCAGAACAAAGTTGATCATAGAATTGACCAACAGCAATTAAATGCAAAGCCAGAGAAAGGAGTATGACTCTAAAGTTTCCACCCAGGGGGATGCCAACAGAAATAACTGAAGGGTTTCCTCCCATGTTCACCATAAAAAAGACTCAAATAATATTGAAAAGTACAAAGCATGTAAAGTCCACTGCAGATTACCCTTTCCTGAGGCAGCAATTAACACTTTGGTGAACATCTTTACAGACCTCTCTGTGCACATATAACCAGGTATACAACTTTACATCACAAGACTGTCCAGGATGCGTGGGTCTGAATGTCAAACAAAGTCACCACATCACCATTTTAAAAAGCTGTGTTGTGCTCCACTGTGTATCTTCTCCAAAATTGACCTAATTGGTCCCTTACTGACAGACTCAAGGTCATTCTTAAGCTTGTGACATTCAAACAATCCTGTCCATGGTGACTGTCCTTATGCAAAAATCTTTTCACAATTTGGGAGTTTACATTTTGATAAATATCAACAAAGTTCTTCATACAATGTTTCCAGGTTATAGTCCCACCAACAGAATATATTTTCCTAATTTAATGGCAATGAAATATTTACAAGGGCAAGTGATTTTAAGGTGAAAAACTGTTTTCAATCCGAGATATAAATTTATCAATTGAATTGAATCGATTCATTAAATAATGCCAACATTATCTAAGTTTTTTTTAGAAAAATCTAACAGGTTTATTTTTAAAGGTCCTTGCAGAGAGGCCTGAATGGCCCACATTTTGACTTTTCTGATCTTAAATGAAAGAATTTAACCTGCTCTCATTGAGCTTGGCTCATCACATTCCTTGAAAGTGCTTTTTCTGGAGGTGGCAATGCCTAAGTTCTATATACTGATCTTGGGAGAAAGTGGAAAAATCCTCATTGCCTGTGCTATTTTGTGTCTGATTCATTTTCTATAAAAAGTTATACTGGTAATCTTCAATAGTGACGTTAAAAAAAAAGGAGTCCTTTGAAAAAAATTAAGACTGAAACAGAATCAAACTCAAATTTGTTCTCTTTTGTGGTTTTAAATGAATTTTCATATGAGAAAAGTACCCTGTATATGATCTCTGTTTCACTGACCTACAGAGATGTACACTCCCATGGGTCAGCGCTGACAGCACTCTGCTCTGGACTTTCAAATGCTCTACTTATAATATCCCCACCCAATTTACCATAGACACAGTGTGAGGAGAGAAGTCTAAATACGACATTCTTCACTAACCTGAAAATATGAAATGTACTAGAAAGAAAGTGGTAGAGGCTTACCTGTGTGTGTTCGTAGATGTTTCTTTAACTGAGACACATCCATGAATTTGCGATGGCAGTGGTTGCATTCCGGTAATGAGTGGCCTTGTCGCAACAATAAAAAAAGTGTCAGTGCATATATGCTCTCCCTGCATTTCTTCAGTGATTTGTGTTAAAGCACTTCCCTGAAAAATAATCACTTTAAATATGGTACTTTAATGGGACAATACTTCTCAAAATTAATTTGTTAACAGTTAATATTTCCTATGTATCTTAACTCTGCTTTCCCAAGAAAGCTGGATCCTTCCAGTCTCCTTATATAGAAAATGTTCCTGCTCCTGCTGAAGTACTCATGTGATTGGCCAATTGATCACCAACTGCAACCCCTTGCCCCCATTCATTTCTTACCAACTGGCAGGGAAGGAAAAAGGGTAAGTAGGCAGGTGCGAGAAGCCTGGGCCGACAGCTATTGGGTAGGGATGTCTCTGTCCAGGTGCCACTAACAGTCAGCTGGCAAGAGGCACTACTGAAAGGCTCCATTCTGCAGAATAACCTAAGGACGTTTAATTTAGACTGCCTTTTAAGAGTCTTCTCCCTCTGCTTAAAAAAAAAGCCCCTAAGATTCATTTATCGTCTATAACATGAAACTAATATTTCAGAAATACGTATTTTCATTTCTCCCCAGCAAGCAAGCTCAATTTTCTCTCATTTTAATATTATACCTGTATGAACTCGGTAATGGCTCTTCAGTTGTCTTTTCTGGCTGAAATATTTTCCACACTGATCACAGGTAAAAGACTTCTGTCCTGCCAAATAAAAAACACAATACTCAAATAGCAAAGCTATGTCAGGCAATAATGGAGTAGAGACTGAGGTAGAACTGAAGAATTCAAACTACCCCTCTAAGGCATCCAAAGGAAAATAATTCTAGACTCTGGTAGTTAAACAAACATGTTTGTCTCCCACAATTCCAGTAGCCAGTTTAGAAACCAGTTTAAGGTTCAATGCTGTGCAGGACTTTAATTTTACGCTCTGACAGGTGCATGATCCTATTTTCCCATGACACCACTAATGCCCACCCTGAGCATGAGAACCTGCTAGCAGTTATAAGCCCGACTACCTGAGTGCAGGCTCATGTGCTCCAGCAGCGAGTGCTTGGTGGTGAGAGCCTTGCTGCACACGGTGCAGGTATATGGCCGCTCGCCCCTGTGCATCCGGGTGTGGACCTGCAGGGAGTGCTTCTGGGCAAAGCCTTTTCCACACTCATTACATTTGAAAGGTCGCTCCCCTGGAATCAGAGCCCAGAAAAAATGGTGTGAACAATCTGTACATTCTTATTTTCCCTCCCAAATTAAAATGTCAGTAAAAGCACATATCCTGAAGGTCAGTGAACAGGAGAGAAAATATCAGCAATAAACGTGTACAAGCTGGAACAGATGAATCTGGAACAGATGATGCCAGCAGTGAGGAGCACTAAGCTCATTTCAGTATTTAAGAGACTCTTAAGGCTCAGGAATTGGTGGCACTTGGTTATCTTTGATAATGGGAGTCAGGGAGGATTAACTGAGTGTGCTTTGAAGTTAGGTAGATATCCCAGATCCATTGTCCTATTACAGGCAGAGAAGACACTTTCTCCCAAACAGAAGAGGATAAAACAAAGCCTTGGTGAATTCGGTACCTCTGATTGGGGGCCTCAAACACACTGGAGCTGGACTATCAAAGGGAACGCAAGTTAAAGTGTATTCTGGAAGATGATTCCTTTTTCTCCTGCTTTTCTCCCCATTCCCATCAACTGGTATACACTCCACCCTCCTCTACAGCCTCCGGGTGGGAGTGGCAAGTTTGAATGTGAAGGGCCCAAGGTGAGAGGGGATGCCAGACATCAGCAAGGTAGTGGGGTCTGCCACCTCCAGAGAGGCCATTGTCTACAGGGCCTCTTAACATGGCAGTTACCAGTAGCCTTTAATTATTTTTGTGCATGATTCAATATGATTTTTTAAAAATTCACCAGCCAGGGAAGGCCTTTAGTAATTTAAACAGATACCACAGACAAGAAAGTCAGAGACTTGCAGAGAACAGACTGCCAGGGTGAAGAGATGTTGAACACTAACAAATAAGCAAGTACTATTATCTACATGCTCAGAAGTAAGAAATTACATTGTGAAATAAAGAGAATCCTAATGAGACTAGTTTAGAGAACAATAAAGAACTCCTGGAAGGATATGTAGTAGAAATAGAACTGTAAGCACTGAAAGATAAAGTGGAAATCTCCCAGGAAATAGAGCAAAAACAGATGGAAAGTTTGAGAGCAGGTCAGGGAAATTCACATGCACACAGTGGGAGTTCAAGAGAGCAGAGCAAACAGGAGAAATCATCTATGAAATAATTTTAAAAATTCTTCTGTAATAAAAACTAGGAGTATCTACTGGTCTCCACCCAATGGTAGCATAGAGTACACTCTAAAATGATTCACTGCAAAAGGGCAGCACCTACATGCTATTTCCTTCACAAAAAAATCTTATAGAACTGTCTCTATTACAGTGCAACAAATACTTCTCAGATCTCTACTTATCCAGTTTGAAGAACCACAATTTAGTGTGCTCATCTCATCTGTACTAAAAATCCCTGGGGAGCTTTTATAAACGAGATGGATCCAAAAAACAGAATCCAGGAGCTCTGGGGGTGTGGCCTGTGGCAGTTTTAGCAACTGCCCAGGTGCTGCTTGTGTGTGGCCAGGTTGAGAACCAGCCTGGGTGCTGCTTGGTCAGATGACAGCATGTTACTGGATGAGAGAAGACTTACATACCATTCCTGTATTTATACGTAAGTCAAGGGATATTTAAGTGACAGCTTAAAGAATGGGTTAAGCATATGAGAAAGCTGCAAGGAGAAAGGGATTTCTGATTAGGGGTACACTGTCCAAGAGCGGCCACTTAAAATAGAACATTCGGTTCCTTACACTTGTCACATCAAGTGCTCAAAATCCACATGTGGCTGTGACAGCACTGGACAGCACAGGTGCAGAACATTTCCATCATCACAGGAAGGGTCTCTCAGCCAGCGCTGGCCCAGAGGGACCAAACAGAGGAAGACATTTACAGCTAGATAGCTAAGTGAGAAAGCAGTGCAGACAGGCCTGGGCGAAAGTACAGCTATGGTAAAGGTGAGGAACATTCAAGAGTCAAAAAGCAGAATGAGTTTGGGCTAGCTCGTGATACCTAGACAAAGCCTTGAACCAGCAACTCTAAGTGAGACAGGCTGTCAAATAAGCTACCTGGGTTCAAATCCTAGCTCTGTTATTAAAGGGATGACCTGGACAAGTTACTTAAGCTTTCTAATACTTGGCATCTTTATCTGTGCAATGGGAATAATACCTCTCTCAAAGGACCATTGTGAGAATTAAATGCAGTAACATGTATAAAGGTTTTATTGCAATGCCCATCACATAGAAGTTGCACAATAAATGAAAGCTATGATCATTACTACTTCAGAACACATTCCAATGAGCTGTGAAAGCGTAATTACCCGTGTGGCTCCTCTGGTGGATAGCTAAAAAGTGATTGTACTTAAAGACTTTGCCACAGTCTTTACAACGGGCCTCGGGACCACTGGAGCGCTTTTTTCTTCCACAGACCTTCTTAGCTGAACCCTGATCATCTTCATCCCCAATAAGTTTGTAATCTTTAAGTTTGACGGACCTCCGGATCCTCCGCTTGCTATACCGACTCTGGCTGCCCTGCCCATCCTGACTCTTGGGATCACAGTTCTCATCTTTTTCAGCAGGCATCTCCTCCCTTCTAGTTGGCTCAGAGTCTTCCATTTCTTTTGCTGGAATCTGTTCATTCATTATGCCACTGTCTCCCTCCTTAAACACAAAGTTTTGTCTATTCTGAACTGAATTGTTCTCTCTCAGCTGTATTTCTTCTTCTGTAGCCAGTTCTGATTTTCCCTCCTGCAAACTGTTGACTTTTCTTGGTCTTCCCCGTTTCCTCTTTGGAGGATCATTTTTCTTATTAGAAATGACCACCACTGGAGCACTAGCATTGGTCAAAGCCGTTGGTGCAGGGGAACTATGATTACTCTGAAAGTCTGTGTAAGCCTTTACCAGGTCATAGACTTTTAAGAACTGAGCAGTAGCCAAGATTTGTTCTGTACTTTTCTCACTCGCTTGGAGATAACCAGTGTAGATAAATTCCAGCAGGATACCAAATGTGTCGGCAACCATGCCTTCCAACATATAAATGGACTGGCCAATTTCCCGCTCTTCAGCAAACATCATTGAGAAATATTCACTACTGGCAGCAAGTAAGGCTTTGTGGGCCCGGAAATGTACGTTCTCCACAATTAATGTAATATCACAGAGAAACCCTTTCTTCCTCTGATCCTCAAAACTGGCCAGGATCATGTTACTGTGTGTGTCTGAATGTACAACAAGCTGCCCAGGTGGCTCTGATGATGTTTCTGCCATTTTCCCTAGAAATCAAGAAATAAGAAATGTTTATAAGAAGAAAATGTTTATATATGAAGAAACATTGTCTTAAAAGGTTAATCCCTGCTCACAAGAACCTACTTTTCCCATTGTTAATGGAATTTTACCATTTACCACTTTTCAAATCTACTTTAAAAATCATTATTTGGGCCCTCGTTTCTGTTGTACTATTTCCTAGCTGAGCGCACTTCCAACATCTAAGTTACCCGAGAGGTAACATTCCCCTCTGCAAAATGAAGAGGCCGGGTTGAAGCATCTCTCAAAGTCCTTCCCAGCACTAACTTCACTAACTTTCTACACTGGCACGCACACCAGAGTGAGAACTGGTTCACAAACTTTTGAGCATTTTGTCTTTGAGAACGAACATGAAGCGGAGGGGCAGTACAGGTACACGCGCTAAGTAAATTCGGAGGCAGTCGCAGCACAGGAACACAGTGGGGTCATCGGGCCTCGCTCTGGAAGGGCGGTGTGGACCGCCACACCCGCGCCCGAGAGCGCGCGGCGCGGCGGCGGCCAAGGCGACTCCTCGGAGCGCCGAGCCGGGAGCGGGAGGGGCGGCAGCCGCCCCACCCCGCAGCCCCGGGCCCCGCGGGTTGGACCCGCGAGCGGACGACTGGGCGGGGTGAACACGGCCGCGGATCTTGCGCCACGCGCGGCGAGCCCGGGGCCGACCTACCTCTCCCGGCGCCCGGCGGGGTCCCGGCCGCGACCGACCCACCCAGCGGCCCGGCGGGCGCACCCACGCGAGGCCCACTCTGGCCTCCAGCCCCACCGGGAAGCCGCCGGTGTTCCCGCACCACAGGATTCCGCCCCTGCGCCGCCGCGCCGCCGCCGCAGCCAACCCGGAAGCGCCGGGCGCCGCCTGCGCCGAGACGCTAGACCACGTGGCCCGTCGAGGCGCCCCGGCGCGGAGGGGCGGGGCCTGAGGTCAGGGCGTGCGGGCGGGAGAGCCCAGACCTCTCCCTGTTTACTGAGCGTGGGGCCGTGGGCAGCAACGGCGTTGTCTCCGCAATCTGGAAGTTTTATATCATACTAGACCGTTAGCTCTTCACCTACTACTTTATTAATCCTTGTCTCCTCCTGGATGCCGAAGCTGGCGTTAAGGTCTTGCCTTTGTGGTCAGACTATCATGATCATATTCTGTTGATAATCCTGTATTAGGTATTATGTTAACAGTATATGATTAATATTATATCATCATTTACCTCAAAAATATTTTTTACATCTCCCATCTCCCTTCTCCTTTACCTACCTCTTTCCAATACCTTTGGCCAAGGCATTGAAGGCAGCGCTCTAAGCAGACATAACTGGGCACTGAGTGATCTTGGAAGAGTTACCGTTCTCTTAGCTTTATCTTACCTGTGAAATAGAGATGTTGGCTAGCGACAACTCGGTTGGGTTGCTCTGGGGTAAACAAGATTTAGTATGTAATGGGTTTATGAGAAAGTGCCTGGCTTAGTTCATGTCTATTATGATTAAAATCGCTGTTATTATTATTCAGCCTTTTCACTTCTTTCAAACTAGTGGCAGATGTCTGACTTCTATACACCAGCTGGAAGATAAGTCAGTCCAAGGAGCTGTTTGGCTTCATTGTTTCTCATTGCCACAAGGATTGCAATGAAAACACTGGTTCCTCCACAGATCCTTAATCCAGCAGCTGAAGGGAACTGTGGATAAGCTAGTTTCTCCTACACTCTCATTCAGCCATTGCTAACTAGAGCACAGGCTCTGTGAGGGTCTGGAGGATCTTCCAGCATCAACCATTCATTCACAGCAGAGTCCAGTCCTTTCTTCAGGACAAGTTTGTTTAGGATTCATGCTGACTTTTCTTGAAATGTTTGTTGTTGCTTTTTGTTAAGTACCCAATAGTTCCTTCATGACTTTAAATCTTGCAGAGCAGGATTACAAATTCCAACAATCACCCACTAAATATTTATTCAATGCCTAGTAAGTGTCAAGCACTGTGTCAGGTGCTGAGGAAACAGCAGTTAACAAAGCCCTTGCCCTCATGAAGCTGCATTTGATTAAGGGATGACAGGACACATAAATAACTTAAGCAAATAAATAATGTAATTTTAAGAAGCGTTAAGTTTTAGAAGAAGTGACATGGGCACTGCCAGGAAAGGGGAAGTCAGGATAGGATGACATTTGAGCTGAGAGCTAAACGATACAGAGCCAATTGTGTAGCTCTGGAAGGAGAATGTTCCAGACAAAGGAAGAACAAGCATCAAGGTTGTGAGACAGGAAGTGGTACATTTAAAGGACAGAAAGACCTGTGACCTGTGTGGCTGAAAGCACAGTTAAAAAGGGGGAAAATGGCAGAGACTATGAGGGAAAGAATACAACCAAGGTTGAGCCTTAGGTTTAAGGACCAAATCAACTGAGTGCATGGTATCACCATAAGCTGATTTGGGTGAAAACTGGAGGAAGAGAATATGGGTAGATGACAGTTATGAGGTAGACATATTAAATTTGAGATGTCAACTATTAACTAAGTAATGACAATCAGCTGCCAGTTTTAGGTATGTCTGAAGTTCAGAGATAAGAACAGAATTTGAGATATTAATATTGCAGTTATCAAAAATCTTATTTCATTAATCCCTTTTAAAAAATCTTCCAGGGCTTCTCTGGTGGCACAAGGGGTTGAGTGCTGCACTGTGCAGTTTCCGCAGTCACTGCAGCATGAGTTCAATCCCTGGCCAGGGAGGGGACCTACATGGTTCAGCAGACCTCTCCTGCCTCGCCTGCTGCTCCCCTCAGCAGTGTATTTCAGTAGATCTACCTGTTCTGCTCCCCACTCTGTCTCTGGTGAATCCTCTAACCCTCCACCCCCTGTGCCTCTGGCCTGTACCCCAGTTCTTGTATACATAAAATCTTCAAAAAAAATTAAAAAATCATCTAATGGTCTCCTATGTCAGTTATGATATATAGATTAGAAATTATCATAAGATCAATTACAAAATGAACATTGATAGATAAGAGGGTTATTCAGAGTTTCTCCCTTTCTGTTCCCAATTCAATCTCTACCATCCTCCCCATCTTTCGGCCGTGGGAAGCTGAAAGGACTTCATCATCAGAGCCCTGTACCTACTGGCATTTGGATGGACTGGGTCAACAGAGAACCTGGAAGGAGTCTGAAGGAAGAAAAGGGTCATGAGCAAATGAAAAGCAGAGACTGGTGGAGGTGCTTCGTCACTGTGAAGGGCACGCAAAACATCTTGTAGGCTATGACCGTTGGCTGATAACTGCAGCTGAAAGAAATAATAATCCAAGACTCATTATAACTCAAAGAGTTTTGAGGGGAACACAAGAATAATTGACAATGTTCCATGCCAAAGGGCATCTTTATAGGGACTACGAGTACTTTCTAGGAATTTTATTGCACTAATTTAGCAGTGCTCCAGTTTCTAGGCCCTGTATCTTTTGCACTACATGGTGGTAGATGTTATATGTCTGTTTATATTTTTATCTTCTGCTCTAGACTGGGAGAGTCCTTGTAAATATACATGAGTATATATTCCTGGCTCATAGGTTTGGTGAATTTATGGGTTCATTAATTCCTGGAATGCCTTTCATCTTATCATTAGAATATCAGTTTTTATTTATTTTTCTGATTTAATCTGCCTAGATTCCAAAAGTTTCCTTTAAGTCAGATATTACTCCTTTAAAATTCTTCCCTGAATCACCCAAGATTAAGGATGCTCAGGTTTCATAGATACTGAGTAGATCTACTCAGGCCTTCATCTGTAAAGCAGATCCAAACAACCAAACAAAAACCACCTACGCTGGACAAAGGCATGCATATGTAAGATGTATCTTTCATTTCTCTCATTCTCTTTTTTTTAATGTTTTTTTTAAAGATTTATTTATTTATGTATACAAGAGCTGGGGTACAGGCTAGAGGTGTGGGTGGTGAGAGGATCCACCAGAGACAGAGTGGGGAGCAGAACAGGCAGACTGACTGAAACACACTGCTGAGGAGAGCAGTGGGTGAGGCAGGAGAGGTCTGCTGGGCCATGTGGGTCCCCTCCCCAGCTGACAGCAGGGATGGAACTCATGCTGCAGTGGCTGCTGTTTGCTTCATAGGGCGTTGCTTAACCCACTGCGCCACCAGGGAGGCCCCTCTCTCTTATTCTTGAACACATTGTATTCTTTACATATTCCTTCTCTTTACTACTGAACACATGGAAACTTTTATTAACTGAAATATACATAATAAAAGTGAAAATGCTTAAAAACTACAGTACTTCTTCACTCAGGGAAAAAACTTAGGGTCCTTAGACACTCAGAATATTTTTTCATTGTATTTGGGGTAGTTTATAATAATATGCAAGAATACCTTCTAAACAAAAGGGTGATTTTTATAAGAAGTTTTAGAATTACACATTTTATTTTTTCCCATTGCTGAAATGCTAATTCTGTCAGTGACAGATTGTTTGACCTAATTTACTGGAGAAAATAACTTGTTAACATCACTGGTGAGGTGTAAGTGCATGTGAGAGGGATTCCAAAGAGATATTCTTGAGAAACAAGTTTTGTATTCTAAAAGTATACACATATGCACACACACACAAAGTAACTGACGAATGTATTAATTTGATAAAGATAAATATTTCATAAAGTCTGATGAACTATGCCAAATATGTTGTATATGTTTAAAATATATAATTTTGCCCTTTGTATCTCAATAAGGCTGAAAAAAAGCTAATTGACTCATTTTTAGAGATTAAGAAACAGTCTCAGAGAAACTGAGATTTGCCTAGTTACACTGTTAATGCTTGTATTTTTAATTTTTTAAATAGTCACCCCTACTATTTCACATTTTAGAACTTTTATGTTGCTGCTGAAAAATGTATAATTTTATTTTTTAAATCTCATTAAAATATAATTTCATAAGTTTTCCTGTATGTAGCATGTACATCTGGATAATGCCACTTTTAATTGCAAAAAAGTGTTTAAAACTGGCTTCCTTTAATACTTAAAAGGCAACCATTTAAGTTATCTCAAAATTCATTTATTTTGTGGGGATAATAATGAAGTGCCTTACATTTGTAAAATGTGCAAACAACTCCAATATGAAAAGTGTAATCAATATTTCTGTTTACATCATCATTAATTTTCTTTTGAAGCTTTCTAACAATACATGAGCAATCTTCTTTAGCAGAAACTGACTTTGCTACTGAAAATGTTAAGAGGAAAAGGAACAATAGGTTTATTACATACAGTAAGTTACCCAAATATTCTAAATGGAGTTCTAAATGGAATAAATGTTTTATGAAAGTATCAAAGTTCAGCCTAAAAGGAACAAACTTTAAAATGATAATAAATGTGTGCTTATGACACTCCTTCCTGCCAGGTGGGGCTTTGAGTCGGTTTGAAGGCTGGCAGCCATGGCGCTTCACTCAGCAGGGAAAAACACATCAGAGAGGATCAGATCTTCAATACACTTCTTTTTATCCCTTCCAGATAGATAACTTGAGATTCTGGTTGCAAGTTACCAGGCATGCTATTATTCATTAACTGGGTCTATATTTCTGAGAGAGACAAAGGTCTGTAATTTATGATCAAAGTCAATGGCTCTAAATTGAGGTTCCTTGTATTTTTTAGTCATCTTGGCACTCAGGTAAGTGATGAGTTCACATCTTTCTACAAATAGCTCCATCTTCTTCTTATACTTTTTCCTTGAATACTCAGAACCTTTGGGGTTAAAAGCTGTAGAAAATTTTACAGAACTGTGAGTACATTCTGTGCGGTTAGTGAATCATTAAATTAAGGAGAAAGAGAATGTGTGAGTTATAAAACTATAGCTGAGAAGACATCCAAATCTCAAATAAGCTTTGGGAGTATCCTATTTTATTTTAGATCATAATCACTTCTATACACCTTCCTCTGTGGCATGAATTACTGAGAATTGACTGTATTACTCATAGTTCCCTCTTTAAAAAGTAAAAATCCAGTTTGGGATTTTCCTCTCTCTCTCTCACACACACACACACACACCCCATCCAAGAAATGAACCCACCTCAACAATCTGACGGAACACATTTACTTCGATAAATGTTAAATTAGTGCTGAGTGGCCTATCATTAAAAAGAACATACCTTTTAGATGAAATGCTATAAAGAGTAGCACAGATCTTTTTACACTTAAGAAAGGGAACTTGGGCTTTATGCATCCAGCTGCGTTCATTGCTTTGATCAGAGAAGTTGCGGTGCCCTGTGGGTAGGAAACAACTTCAGTTTGAGTTTTGTCTCTTTTCTCCTTAGCAAAGAGATAAAGAAGCTATTCTTCACTTCAAATAGCCTCCTGGGGTTGAGTTTATGAAGGTGCTTAGATGACCCAACAGCTAACAAAATAAGTTGACCTTTGAACAATGTGCCAGTTCCCACCCCATCCCCAGTGGAAATTCCTCATACAATGTTTGACTCCCCCAAAACTTAACTACTAATAGCCTGTTTGCTGGATGTCTCACTGATAGTAAATAATCGAATAACACAAAATTTGTGTTATATTTATTGTATACTGTATTCTTACAAAAAAGTTAGGTAAAGAAAATATTATTTTTTTAAGATTTATTTTATGCATACAAGAACTGAGGTGCAGGCCGGAGGTGTGGGGCCGGGGGCCGGGGGTGGGGAGGCATTAAGATTCACCGAGACAGAGCAGGGAGCAGAACAGGAGGATCTACTGAAATACGCTGCTGAGGGGAGCAGCAGGCGAGGCAGGAGAGGTCTGCTGCGCCATGTGGGTCAGCTCCCTGTGGGATCCAACCACAGTGCTGGCTGGTAATAGCTCGATAGCACTGAGACTTTAACCCCTGTGCCACCAGGGAGGCCCAGAAAAGAAAATATTATTAAGAAAATCACAAGTGGATCATCATAAAGATCTTCATTCTTGTCATCTTCACCCTGAGTAGACTGAGAAGCAGGTGGAGGAAGAGGGAGGATGGAAAAAAAAACGCTCCATAAGTGAACCCACACAGTTCAAACCCATATTGTTCAAAGGTTAAATGTACATTTGATTAGAAAGCAAAAGTTACACATTGGCTTAGGGCCAACTGGATGAATGATATATGGGTTTCTTATATTATCTCAATTTTTGTTTGGTGTTTTTCATAATAAAAAGCTAAAAGAAAGAAGGGAACACAGGACTCTGAGTTGTCTTGGCTCCAGGGCTCAGAAGTGGCCTGACTACCAATAGGATCTTTGACCACTGACAAGGGCTTCCGGAGCCCACAGTTATCACTGCAGCTGAGATTCTGTAGCTGAGGGGAGCAGGAGGGTGTGAAGGTCTCCTGAGGGGCGTGCTCCTCTGTGGGTGAGCCTCATCTTGCATTTTGACATTAAACTGTCAACAGATTGAAGGCTGTACCCATCTAAGAACCTGAACAAATGCGATTGGTGAGAAAGAAAGGTATGAAATTATGTCTGAGATATTGATTTTATAGAATTAAAAATGCAAACTAATAGTTGCTGGTTGCTACTAAATTTTAAAATTACTATTATATCATAAATGTGCTATCTGTTGGGCACTTAACCTGTACTTCACATTATGGTAAGTGCTCTGCACAAATGTAACGTGACTACTATACGCTATCAGAGGTGTGGTGCTCTGTCCGTTTCAATAGGCGAGGAAGTGTTAATCTAAGGAGGATCGGCACTGGCCTACGATCAGGGAGCTGAGTCGACACTGGAGCTCAGGTAAGGCCCCAAAGTCCATGCAAATAAGTGACTGGTGTGAGTTTTCTTACTTTGTAAAAAAAAAAAAAAGCATTACATTTAGATAAATAAAATGAGACTTGAGTAGATGGCTTCATACAGACTTTGGGAAAAAACTGTGTTGGTGGGTCAGTTGTAAAGGAACTGTAATTCAGCAGCCCGAGTGATGAGTACACATCTCAGTGGCGGTAACTGCACCATTCAAACTAAAAAAAAGTGTTATAGACATTGAAATTCAAAATTAGGTCCAAAATACAAATCAGATGTATATAATTGTATGACAATCTATTTTCTCTTCACATTAGTGTAGATATTTGGGGATTAGCAAAGGAAGCATGGATTTTTTTTCTCACATTTTATTGCACAAACACACAAAAAATAAGTATGCATGAATTTACAGCTTCAAATTAAGAAAAAAATCCCCTGCTTTGAATTTCACTGTTATCAAAATAAGAAAAAAATATTGTTAAAGAATTGTACTGTTCACACACACAGACACGTGCGCGCACAATATCACGTTATCTCAAAATCTATTTATTTTGTCGTGAAAATGATAAAGTGTCTCATGTTCCAAAATCACTAACCTGCTCCAGATACCCAGGCAAAGGAAGACTAGTAAGAGGTATTGGTTCCTTTAATGGAGGAAGTTTATATGGAAGCTTCTGGTTCCAGTATTTCAGTGGAAATCTAAGAATACAAAGTTCATTTGATAGATGTTCTCAAAAAATACCATATATATTTGGGGATGTAGCTACAGAAGGGATAATTTAAAGGTGTTGAGCATATGGTAGTTTATAGGAATACTGAGATAAGCTGTACACCTGAGACTTTTAAAAATGGAACAAAATAAAACAAATAAATCAATCAAATTAAACAATATAAACATAAACTCTTAGATTATGAGAACCAAATGGTGACTGCCAGAGGGGAAAGGGAGTGGGGAGATAGGCAAATAGGGTAAAGAGGGTCAAGAGTGTGGTGGTAGATGGAAAAGTAAACTTTCGGTTTAGATCATAACATAGTATATGCAGATGTGAAATACTGAATATAATGCTGTACATCTGAAACCTATATAATGTTATCAACCAATGCTACTTCAATACAAATTTTTAGAAAAGATCAAGTTCACTGCTCAGTTTTCCTACTGGAGAAAGTGATACAAGTGGGAAGACTGGGGCTTCTAAAAATTCATAGCCCTCCAATTCACCTGGCTCCCTAGCCCTGCTTAGCTATTCTCAGTTGAATTTCTTTCCCGCAGCAAATGTATAAAACTTCTTCTATTCTCCTCAAATCGCTAATTCTCCCACGTCCCCCCTTGTACAGGTTTCATCAGGATGGCATGTCCTCAACGCTCATCACAAGCAGAGGCACACACTCGGGCTTCTCTTTCTATGGCAGAGCTTACCCTCACTCACGATCAGTCCTCACCCATACTTTGGCCCTCACTACCCCCTCTCTCCGGACAGGGCATCTTAAAAGCTTTATTTTTATTTTTGTTTCTGCATACAAGAACTGCAGTGTAGTCCAGAGGTGCAGGGGCGGGGGGTGGGGAGTGAGAAGATTCACCAGAGACAGAGCGGGGAGCAGAACAGGCAGATGGACTGAAATACACTGCTGAGGGGAGCAGCGGGCGAGGCAGGAGAGGTCTGCTGTGCCATGCGGGTCCCCTCCCTGGCCAAGGATCAAACTCTTAGTGCCACCAGGGAGGCCTAGAGAGAGGGTATGTTATTGCCTAATTTCTCTCTTTCTGTCTGTCTCTCAACTTTGGCATTTTGTTTTTAACTGGATCTTTCCCAGGCATTTAAGTATGCTCACACCTCCCCCACCGAAAAAAGAAAAATGAAAGACACTCCATTCCTTCAGTCTTATATTACTCGCAGCGATAATGTCTCTTTTCTTTTTACAGTTAAACTGCTTCAAACAGTTTGTGTCTCTAATGATGATAAACTACTGCAGAGGTGATTTGATCCACATATTTAAGTTTATTTTTGAATCAGTCACAAGTGTTTCCAAAGCCAGGATAACTTCTTGTGAACAACAGGAACGCCTGCTAGTGACCGCATCAGGGCTGCTCCTAGTTTACAGCAGCTTCCTGTTGTTTCACCCACGTCCAGTGGTTTCCCTTAAGCACTTCACCCCTTTGTCACAAAGGACTTGTGCAAACATCTGTGTTTGCGACCTCTGGGCTAATCAGGGCAAGGTCGTAAATTGCTCACCTCCTATCTACACTTTGTACTCTGTAATTGCTTCCACTCACTTCACGCCACTGAAACAAACCAAGATCACCAATGATCTGACCTAAATCTGACATGCCTTTCAAATCTGGTCTTGCTTGACCTCTAAGCAGCTGGTAAGCCTGTTGATCACACCCACCCAGGCCTTCTCCTCCCCTCTTGACTCTTTTATCACTTAAGTAGGATTCTTCGTTTTCACTCTACCTTGCAAGCTCTTCTGACATTTTTGTGTTGGTCTTTCTCAGGGCTGGTCCTCAGCATGTAGCTTTACCCACAACACTCTTCATGTATGATCTCGAACATGCTGTATTATTTGAACAGGAGTCTTCCCACAGCCTTGTAGCTGGCATAGTTCTAACTCATCATCAACATTCTAGCGATGGTCTCACGCCAAAGCAAGTTTTCTTATAACACCCAAAAGCAGTCAACGTCTTCATACTGCCTTCTGGATTAAGTTGAAATGTGAAGGTGATTGTAATTGACGTTCCATAGTCTGGCCTTGCTCACCATCTCCATTTCTTCTGGCCCTTTCAATTTCCATGTCACATTAGAGCCAAATGGAATTTCTTACAGTCCTGTACATCCCTTGGGCTGGGTTCTCTTTTAAGTCCCTCTTTCCCTTCATCTAGTCAATTCCCTTTTAGATCTTACTCTAACAGGAAATTCAAACTTTTTGGTCCCTCTCTGTGAACTCTGGGCATTTTCCCACCCTAAATCCCCCTCATATCCTGTTGTTATCAGGTTGTAAAAGTCTGTCTTATCCTGAAGCCACTGACTTTGGGACATCAGGAGCCCATCCTTGTTCACCATCAGATGAGTATGTATGTATCTATGTGTATATATGCATGTTTGTACACATATATATTTCCCAGCATGGAAGAATGAACAGAAAAGATATTCAACAAATATTTATGATATAGTAAAACGTCTCACCTCAAAAATTTCTCGAGTTTTTCCCTACTCTCACAAATATATATATGATCACGGTATTCTAAAGCATAGTTAATGTTACCAGGTACTAGGGCTTCATATCTGAAATACAAAAAAAAAATCTATTGTATAATTAATATGTAGTACTATTAAATAAAATGCCAACATTGTTCTATTTTTCTACCTATGCAACTCAAGGAAGAAATAGAATATTTTCCAATTAAATATTAGTGACCTCTTGACTAAAAGGTCAGAGATTCTTCTATGAAACACTTATTCTGAGTAGGGATTCCACCCTGTACTTCCACCCAGGGTGAGGACTTGCCTTTGTTTTCCATCCTGGTAGGTCACAGGACAGTAGCCCTGGAGCTCAGCACATTTAGGGAATCGACTCTTCAGCTCTGACAGTGTCAGCTTTTTGGGCATCATGTTGGCAGACGGGAGTGGATGAGGGGCTAGTGGGGCCACATATAATTCTGGGTTCTCCAAAAATTTCTAAAAAAGGAGTTTAAAAAAGGATCAAATAAAGATTATAGCAGCAAGACCTTTTAAAAGAGGAATACTCTGTCCATCAAAAATCCACTAAGGCTCTCCCCGTTTTCAGTAACAAGGTTTGGTCTTTCAATGCCTCTGAGATCTGCTCTCCATACTACAGTAACTGCTCCCTTGATTGGCAGTTCGTGTATTCAAAAGTGATCACATCAAGGTCTCTCCTAATCGCACTCACTTATTCATCCATACAAAAGTATTTGTTGAGCTCCTACTATGTGCCAGGTGCTGGAGAGTGTACCATCACCTGCCTGCCTGTTTTCCTGTTCTGTGGTGTCATTAACTAGTTGGGTGCCCTTTGCCAGATGAGTTAACATCTCCAGCTTCAGTTATCACTCTGTGAAATGGAAAGGACAGATGACCTCTGTCACTTCCTGTTTTAAAATTATGTGATTATCATTGAAATTAGCAGGAAGAAATAAATGTCTCCCTAATAATGTCAATAATAAACTTTTATTCAGAGAAAAAGAAAATATTTAGAGGTATGTGATTAGTTGCACCTAACAACCTCTTTATATTATCAAATTATGGACATTATAATATCAGAATAAATCTGTATTCTGTTCCATTTAACAGACTGTATAAGGTTTACAGAATAGGTAGAATATTTTTAAAATCACAGGAGATTCTAAGGAAGTTCTTACTTCATTTCTACTGACTTTGCCTTCCTTTTAGCACCCCTGGATAACCACATGTGGACTGAGCCCCAATGCTCAGCATCCCCTCCAGTGGTGGAGCTCATTGTTCGGTCTTCCTACCTGTTGAAATAGCCCAAGCCAAGGACCTATTACTGACCCTGAACTTCTCTTTTGTGCCAAAATGTCCTGAGGCAGCATCAGGAAAGACTTCTGAATTGCTTCATTGGTTCCAGAGTCCCATGTTCCAATAATGGGGCTGCTGGTCCCAAGTTTCTGGGTACTTCTAGCTGTGTCCACCCCTTCTTCTTTGATGAATTTTGAGGCAGGCATTTTCTAGCTCCTAGCTAACCGTTTGGACCTGGAAACAAACTTACGTTCAGTTTTTCTTGAGAACTCATTTTATAATAGTGCCCTCTGAATTCGGCTGCAAATTCCAAGGACTCCGTTTCGGAGCAATCAACTAATTCATACGATTCTGCCAGGCTGACAGGGCAGAACTGTCCAAACTCGCCCAGGCGAGAAGTAAGTTCTTGCGGTGTGATACATAACTTGTCAATGAGGGCAGCTTTTCCTGTTATTAACATATTAACTATTACATGTTTCATCATTGAAAACACAAGAATGTTAAAAAATAAAATAACTGAAAGTACACAAATGCATACTGCAGATTCCAAACAACAGAGTGAAAGTTTCTGACGTCTTTCCATACCAATTTATATTATTTACCTAATTATTTCTAATTAATATATAGTATTCTAGTGTATAAAGGTACTTACAGCTTATTTAACCACCTATCTGTTAGTGAATGTTTTTATTCTTTGCTATTATGAACTCTGTATACATATACATACCTATGCTATTATAATTTTATATATTATAGACTATATACACATACACTCATGCACACATAAATTTACTAAACATTTTTAAATTTCTGTGGGATAGATTTCAGGAAGTGTGAATTGTTTGTTAACATGTTACTGATAAAACTCCTTGTGCCCTGGTGCCACCCAAGAGAAGGGAAGAAACATTTCCCCCCCATAATGACCAGGTTTGCCCTAGAGATTCTATTTTATTCATTAAAGATTTATTTAAGCGTACAAGAGCTGGGGTGAAGGCCAAGGGGTTAGGGGGTGACAGGATACACCAGAGACAGAGCAGGGAGCAGAACTGGCAGATCTACTGAAAAACACTGAGGGGAGCAGCGGGCGAGACAGGAGAGGTCTGAGGCACCACGTGGGTTAGCTCCCTGGCTGGGGATTGAACTTGTGCTGCAGTGGCTGTGGCTAGATTCATAATGCTGCAAGATTCATAATGCTGCGCCACCAGGGAGGCTCTGGATGTCACTTTCAAGACTAGGTTGCCGCTATGGGTTAAGCTGTGCCTCTTCAAAGGATATGCTTAAGTTCTGACCCCCCAGTACATGAGGATATGATCTTATTTGGAAATAGAGTCCAATAGACAAAAAGACAAACAAAGAGAGGATACTGCAACTGAAGATTCTCTTCAACATGTTGTTCCCTCATGCCTTACTACTTTTTCTCCATGGTTTCCAAAGTTAAATAAGGTTATTAAATAGAGAACTATCTGACCCTTGCAGGTAAATTCTTTGGAGTTCTCACTCTTTTTAGAGATAACAGATGAAGATGACTTTCCTTCTATTTTATGTATTTTTGGAGAACAATTAAAAAACTTACAGGAATATATAATATATAACCCAATATTTCCTTTCATGGATCTAAAATATAGATGGATCTCAAAATTAAACATTTTATGTTTAAGTTAAACATTTTTAAATAAACTCAATATTTATAAAATATGAATGTGTCAC
Organism: Galemys pyrenaicus; assembly: GCA_019455555.1. Classification (NCBI taxonomy): domain Eukaryota; kingdom Metazoa; phylum Chordata; class Mammalia; order Eulipotyphla; family Talpidae; genus Galemys; species Galemys pyrenaicus. Next base: position 1,007,547 of record JAGFMF010011446.1, on the reverse strand, counting down.
TTCACAGACCACTGCCCTCAGAACTACAATTCTTGAAAGTAGCTTCTTACCTGGCATTCCAAACACAACAAACTGTGAGAGACCATGTGTAATCTAAAATACTAGGCTCACACATACATTCAACAAATGATAGGTGGAGGAGCAACAGTTATTTATTAGAATAAATATACATGCCATGGTAATTGGACAGTGGTATATACTTAAAATACTGATTAATATTGTGGAAACAAATGTTTAAATTAAATGATTTATGAAAAATGAATCAGGCATGAATAAACTTCAAATTCAAATTTTATTACATTTCAGCAGTTCAATGTTTTCTTACCTGCTTTTATTCTTTCCAGATATATCTGTATATAACTATTCACCATCTGAATATTCTTAATGACTTCATTCCATACCCACCATTTGCTGCGGAATCCATCAATCACATACCAGTTCTGATGTTGTTTTTCATAATATTGCCTAATTTCATTAATATTTTTGTTGTACTTTGAGTTCTTGACAGCTATAATCTGTGCACTGTTGTGCAACGGATAAGGCAAACTAGAGAGAAAAAGAGAAGGAATGGAAAAAATCCTTAGAACACACTGTTTTCACTGGATGACTGAAATTCATTTCTTCACCACTGTTTTCATCACATTCATTACCTTGGTCCCTTTTTTTTTTCCAGGATCAGTCTTTTGAAAATCTCTTTGGAAGGCACATCCAACTCAAAGATGATCATTGGGATGATGGACCTGGCTTCCAGGACGCTAACTTGATAGTTAGTTACAGGATATCCATCAATGACAGCACTAACAAGGAGAAAAGTGAAAATGAAAACTCCAAATTTCTTTTCTTTCAAAGCTTCCCTCTTGTCTTTCAGAATCAGTCATTTCTTTAGCGATAGCCCCACTCTAATCAGCAACTTGATTTCTGTTCTTTGTGATTCACCCTTTATTTAGAGATATTTTAAACCTCAGTCAGTCCAAGAGCCAAAAGAAGGGCAACATATATATGAACGCAACTCTGAATTTGTACATTTAACATCCCCAGGCAGGTCTTGGCAGAATTCAAGTGATAGCTCACATCATATCTTGCATTGTGTTAGTATTCAATTGGTGCTGTTATTCTAAGCATGACAACAGTGGAAAGAGTGTAGGCTTTAGAAGAAGACATACCTATATTTGAAACTCAGTTTGATATGACATCTTTCTGAACCTGGTTTTCAGTAAAATAGGGGAAATTTTGTTTAATCTTTAGAGTTGTCTTAAAGATTGTAGACTGGTATATAACACAACTACAGTAGGACTTGGCACAATCAATAGTATTTTAGTAAGATATTAAGCAAATATGGGAAGAACTGTGTTGTAAACCTGCTTTCACAGTAAAGTTCTATGAGGAAGCTGCTCCCAGAAAGGGAGATACAGAGTTATGAGAAGACTCCCAAGAGATCTGGGTGGGAATCATTTCATCAGGACCAGCGTGCCTCTGAGCAGAAAGGGTGGTGAATTGTGAGAGTGTTACTGTCAAAATGAGAGAAGTAAAGGCCTCCTAAAAATTCTGGGATGAGTAGACCCCCAAGTCATGAAACTCAGTCTGTGATGGAAGAAAGCTGGGCACATTGGCTGCTGGACTGGGCTAAGTCACAGGACACCCTCTATCAGTGCTCTTCAGCCAAGTCACCAGGTACTAGGTTTAAGTTAAAGGCTGAGAGGGTTATAAGTTAAGAAAGCCAGGCAAGCCTAATAGAGAACGTATGGGGTGCCATAGTTGTTGTTTTAATTGGAGAGTAGGCTAACGTCTTCATCTTGTGAAGGAGGGGTCACTTGAGTGGCCCTCAAGATTAGAGAAATTCAGGGTGAGTGGATAGTTACGGTCTGGTATGAAGCCTTTGTTACTCAGTTAGGGTCGCCTGAATTGAGATTGCTCTTCTGCAAAGTTGAACACCAGGGAGAAAGTAACTCAACTGGTTTAAATCCTAGGACACTCTGGAATCTGCATCCCCCATAACTGATATTAGGAGAACTGTCCAAGGATTTGATTAAAGACCTGTGTGGCAGGGACGCGCTGGGTAAATTACACCTATGGGTAAATTCGGGGGCTTCTAGGCCAGTGACCTGGACTCAAGAGCAGGACCTTAGGTTTCACTTGATTTTACAACTTTGTGTGACCAGTGCTGTACTGGGGGAAATCATTAGGTTGTGATTGTGCAAAGTTGCTGTGCCTGCTTTAACATTAATAAAAAACTTGTGTAACCACTACAACCAAAAACTCTGATGGGAATACGTTATTTTGCATGAAGATTTCACTTTGTGATAGTATACATCATTAATCTTAGTTGGAGATCATAAGGCCCCAAATAGTTTTTAAGAAAAATTGTAATGATTGTTATTTTCCTGCTCTATACACATGCTGATGTAATCCCACCGCCTGCTGAGTCTGTCGGTAGTACACACCTGCACCTTGAGTGTCTGTGTCTTCTCACTCCCTTTCCCCCTTCCCTCATCAAGTCGGCCTAGGCCTTCCCTCCTGCGAGGATCCTGGCCATAGCTGGAGCTGGACTCCCGCAGGCTTCTAGGCCAGTGACCTGGACTCAAGAGCTGGACCTTAGTTTTCACTTGATTTTATGACTTTGTGTGACCAGTGGCTGTACTGGGGGAGGAATGCTTGAGTAGAGTGTAAACTAAAGAAGTAATTCAAACATGAGTTCTCCTGTCCAAATTTGACATGAAGGGAGAAGCACTGCTGCCTGTGGGAGCAGTGGCAGCAGAGAGCTGACTAAGTGAGCAGCCCTATCTATTGGACCAGTTATTTGGGAGAAAGGGGAAGACCAGCCCTTTATCACTTCATGGGGCAGTGAGATCCACTGGGCTGTCAGCATCACGCCAGCTTCCCTTTGGGCTATGTAAGCCTGGTGATTTTTAGACAACTCAGGGGTTGTTAACTATTCTGGCTTGTGAGTGCTCAAGCTAAGTTTTAGCTTTACATAAAATTAAACTATGTGGCCATATAGGTGCCCGAGTTTGAGAAACAGGTCATACCTTTTACAAGAGCTTTAAAGCATTTTAAATGCCAGTGAGTAATTTCTTGAAAGAGTTACCTCTTTTATTCCAGAGCACTTACCCTGCAGTATTGCATATACTTTCCATCAGAGATATTTCTAGGGCTTGAACAGCAAGTTCATCAGGTACTATCATTCCTTTATGAAGATGCCACTTTAACATAATTGCCAGTTCTGTGTCCGGTTGGTTGTTTAATATATTACGCAAAGCGTCTCCTACTGACACACGCTTTAAGCCATATTGACTTGCCAGTTTTTGGGCAACTGAAAAACATTAAAACTTATTCCACTGCATAAATTCATCAGTTAATCTTAGGTTCATATTCTAATTCATAACATCTAATTTTCACATTCCTCAAAGAAATTTTGTAAGTTAAAATTGGTATATTTTACTGAATTAATAATGTCAGGTCAATCATTATTAGTATTTCAGGTATGTGACTAATGGATCTAATTAATAAACAAACTCAGTGGGTTTTTAAAAAAATAATTAAAGCAATATTTAAGTATTCTCTTCTTTCTAGAAAAGCAGCAACATTTTTGAGAACTTTACAAGGTATCCTATCTGTGCTAATAGTGAGTATAGTACTATTGGGTATTAAGTCCAAAATAATGATCTAACAGTCCTGTGTCTGTTCTTCTCTTGTGATCTTTTTTTTTTTTTTTAAGATTTATTTATTTATACATACAAGAGCTGGGGTACAGGCCAGACTCCAGGGCGGTGAGAGGATTCACCAGAGACAGAGTGGGGAGCAGAACAGGCAGACTGACTGAAACACACTGCTGAGCGGAGCAGCGGGCCAGGCAGGAGAGGTCTGCTGTGCCATGTGGGTCCCCTCCCTGGTTGGCGGCAGGGATCGAACTTGTGCTGCAGTGGCTGCGGTTTGCTTCATAGTGTGTTGCTTAATCCACTGCGCCACCAGGGAGGCCCCTTCTCTTGTGATCTTATTTAACATTTTCAACTGTTCCATCAGATAGGTAGAATGGGGCTGAAAATCCAATTTTATAGGTGAGAGATAGGAATTCTACTGCAATGGAATGATTTGTTTGTGGCCATATTGGTATCGTCATTGGTTAAAAGTGGACTTGCTTCAACCTCTGCTTCTCCTAAATTAGACTTAGGCAATGGCTTCCAGTCAACAGTAAGTGTGTGTGCACTCTGTTGTGGCTGAGATACCCTGTTTGAGTGCTTTGTGGAGACTGGAGTGGGTAGAGAACACTGAAAGAGCCCATCAGGAATGCAGACTGACTGGCCACAGTTACGATCACCCAAAGATGCCCCTGGGGGTGTCACCAAGCCCTTCCTCACAGCTTTGCCACAGATGTCAGATGGAATCAGAAAAAATTTTAAAGTTTTTAAGACAATTAAGCTTTTACAATTTGATGTTTTGTTTAAAAAAGTAACCTCTATTTCAACAAAGAAATGAGAGATCACAATATTTTGTCTAATTTTCACCTTTTGCTCAGGTTTTGGGGGTCTTATTTTGAATGTCACTGTTCTTTATTTGGGAAATATTTTATCTTTGTCAACATTCAGAATATGACTTTTGTCATATAAAAAAGTTTAAATAGGCAAAACAATCTTTAGATCTGAAGAGCTGGAACACAAAGCTCCCTTTATCATTCCTGGTAACACATTCATCTTTGACCTCATTTCTCTCCTCTGGTCTCCACTCAGTCATTAAGTTCTATAGTTTTCCTTTGAAATATCTCTTGTATCTGTCCTTTCTGCTATTCTCATTGCTACCAACCATTGCTCAGGATATTAATGTATCATCTTAAAATAATAAATCAACTGATTACTGGACTATTTGTCTTAAAAAAAAAAACCTACCTTCCAAAGTTACACAAAATTCAAATATTACAGGAATACAGTTTAACAAATGCCTTCTTAAGCAAAGATTAATATAATGGATTTTCATTCTGTAAATTATTAATACAGTTGATTATATTTACAAAATCTGTTAACATAATTTTATGCCACTATAATCTTAGCATACTGTTATTAGATAATAATAGTTTGTAATTTTTTCTGTATATCTTTGTTAGATTTTGATATGATGGCTATACTAATTTAAAAGTGAATTTACTTGATGCCTTTTTGATTACATGAATTATATTCCTTAATAAAAAAGAGATTGGAAATAAATTGGGAAACATTACTTTTTATCCCCTACTCTGGAAAAGCTTAAAAAAACACAAAATTATTGAATTTTAACTCCTTGAAAGTGTGATCTAATTTTCTTCAAAAACTATTTGATTCTGGGGCCTCCCTGGTGGCATAATGAGATAAACAACACACTATGAAGCAAACTGCAGCAGCCACTACAGCATGAGTGTGATCCCTGCTGCCCCGGGAGGTGACCCACATGGTGCAGCAGACCTCTCCTGCCTCGCCCGCTGTTCCCCTCAGCAGTGTGTTTCAGACAGTCTGCTTGTTCTGCTCCCCACTCTGTCTCTTGTGGATCCTCTCACACTCCATCCCCTCCACTACACCTCTGGCCTGTACCCCAGTGCTTGTTTGCATAAATAAATAAATCTTTTTAAAAAAACAACACTAAAAACCATTTGATTCTGGACTGTTTTGGAATGGGGCTATTTTTTCAATCTTTTCTTTTCAAAGTTATCAACCTATGTAGGTTTTCTACTGCTTTTTGACTCAAATAGTTGGCTCTCTGGAGAAATGACACTGTTTCCAGGGATTATTTAATGCTTGAGGATAAAGGTATATATAATATATACCATATATATATATATAAAGGTAAACACAACACCCTTACCTGTAGTTTTCCCAGATTTTGGTGGTCCCACAACTGCAATTCTAATGGGCATAGCAGGCTTAGGTTTGGGTTGACGGATATATTTGATTGGGTTCTTTATAAATTTTTCTCTAGTTTCCTTACTAGATAAAAAATAAATATAGTGACGATGGATTACAGGATACAGCGGATTCTCTGGACTTTCAATTGGCTTGATTGTCTCTCCTTCACTTAGCTGCAACATATACAAAATTGAGTTTGTAAGTTAGCTCTAATTTATATAGCATTTTCTCCAAATATGTTTAAAAAATTGTAAATTAAGAAAAATTTTCTTACAAAACAAGAAAACTAATTACAATAAAATATCAATATTGAAAAATAAAAAGAACAAGTTATTTTGCACTCACATGCAATTACTGTAATCTTTCTTAAACAGGCTTTAGTTTATGACAATGACAGCTTGTCTTCTGTCTTCACAATGTCTTTAGTACATGTTGGTTGTTTCTCTCAAGGAGCGTGAAGTTTGTATATATTCATGAGCTGTTACTACAATTTATTCTCACAAATAGGTCTATTGTTAATATGGTTTTGTGGAAGAAATGTACTCCCCCAAAATAACAAGTTGAAGCTGTATCCACCCCCTTTCTGTACAATTCTAATTCTGTTGGACATGTGCCCTTTTTTTCTCCTTAAATAGGATTCTATTCTTTAAAAAAATTATTTATTTGTTTATTTATTTATATTTTACATCATTGTTCATTTTAAATTATTTTTACAATGTTTGATTTTTTTACCTCAGGTATAGTCCCCATAGAATTTCCACCACCAAGAGCCTCCCTGGTGGCACAGTGGGTTAAGCAACGCAATATGAAGCCCGAGTTGCCTGCCAGGGAGGGGACCCACATGGCGCAGCAGACCTCTCCTGCCTCACCCACTGCTCCCCTCAGCAGTGTGTTTCAGCCAGTCTGCCTGTTCTGCTCCCCACTCTGTCTCTGGTGAATCCTCTCACCTCCCTGGAGTCTGGCCTGTACCCCAGCTCTTGTATGCATAAATAAATACAATCTTAAAAAAAAAAAAAAAAGAAGAATTTCCATCACCAATTGACCCGTGCACTGTCACCACTCTTACTCTGCCTTCTTCCTCTCACTTGCCCATCTCAGTGAGGTTAGAGCTATAGGACTATGACTGCTAAACAGGTGATTCTAATGCCTGCTTAACCCTGTGTTTCAATCCAATACATATTTCTGTTTTTCAACATAACATTTCAAAAGATTTCTCCTGGCAATCTTATTTTTTTTTTTAAAGATTTATTTATTTATGCATACAAGCACTGGGGTACAGGCCAGAGGTGTGGGGGGGTGAGAAGATTCACCACAGAGAGCGGGGAGCAGAACAGGCAGATCAACAGAAGTACACTGCTGAGGGGAGCAGCGGGCACAGCAGGAGAGGTCTGCTATGCCATGTGGGTCCTCGCCCTGGCCGGCAGCAGGGATCGAACTCGTGCTGCAGTGACTGCGGTTGGCTTCATAGTGCGTTGCTTAACCCACTGCGCCACCAGGGAGGCCCACAATCTTATAACAATGATAAAGAAGATAGCACAACCAAATACAATCAACACTGACTGTGTCAGTATCAACCAAGCTTGAATTAGGTTATCTTTACAGAAATAGATAGACATTAAACACTTCAATTACTTTTTCCCACTTCAGGAAGGTGAAACAACCAGATATTTTTACAGCTAGTTAAGAATGTACAATGCTTATGAATTTTTGGGAAATCGCCACTGTCTTTTTAGACATTAAAAAAAAAAAACAGAAAGAAAAGAAAACATGATTTCAGATGCATTTGCTGACATTACCTTTACAGGGTCCCAGTAGCCAAACGCACTTGTATACTTATAGGTAAAACTGAGCATTTTCTGGGCAAGGTGTGTTGTTATTGGATAACATTTCTCAAAAATACTTGCACGATTTTCCACCAGTGACTTAAGTTTCATATTTAATGTATATTGTACAATGTGGCTCTTCCGAGATCCATTAATGAAAATTACTGGTATCAAAAACTTCTCAAATTCTTCCTGATGAGAAAAAATCATAAAACAAAGTGTTTCTAGTGGGGAAAAAGCTGGAAGAATCCAATCATGGCACATACACACTGCTGATGACTGACAACCATTTAGAGAACAATTATTTTTCATCTTCTGAGTCGCTATACAATGACAACTAAAATCTTTGGCCCTATGTGGTTTCCATGTTGCCCTTGACTCATTAACTTGTTTTAATAATTGTAAGCAGTGCTGACAAAAGGAAATACAGTCCAAAAGTTCACATTTCTTTTAAAATGTTAAAAAGAATATGATATCAACCAAAGTACTTTTCATTCTGAAATGTTACTTTTTGAATTATGAAAATTGAAGAAAAAATAACCTGTAGCATTTGTAAACTATTCATATCTGCTTCAAATTTTTCTACAAGTTCACTTCTCAGGCGTTCAAATGCATCAATTTCCTGTTCTTCCTCTTCCTCACTCATTGCTTCCTCATCTTTTGGAAACTCATCTTCGAGAATGTTTTCAATATCATCATCATCTTCTTCACGCTCTTCCTCACTGAATTCGTCATCATCTCTAATGAACTAAGGAAGAAAAGATTCCCCTTTATGATCCATATAAAATATGTAACAAAAGACACTGCTATATAATCATTGAAATATTAAAAGAGAACTGGCTATTTTATGGCGACACCCCTATAGTAACAGAAAAATTTTAAAGATATGGCACTCAGAAATTTAATACCTTCAAGACTCTGACACTACAGTGAATCCATAAGTAAACAGACAAACTATTAAATATTATAACTGTCAGAATGTTACAAATAATGCAATTCAAAAAGTACAAAACACTACCTGTGTAGCTTGACTATGAGGTGTTTCCTCACTTGTAAAATAGGCTTAATATAAGGTACATAACCTCACAGGGTTGTTGGGAACATTAAATTAATTAACACATTCAAATTCCAAAAGTGGCACTCGGTTAGCATGCCGGAATAGCTACATTGCTATTGCTATGCTATCATAGCTATTACTGTCACTTTGTGTAAAGCACTGTCCTATTAAACTAGTGCATGTCCTTTAGGAGTTTATAGGCCCTCTGAGGAAGTATGAATAATACAGAAATGTTTATTAAATTCATGACAGGATACTGGTGATACATGATGTCATATAAGCTTTAAGTGGTATGTAGTTTAGTTTGCATGAAACTGAGCCCTATAAGATTCATGTTTCTGCACTACCTACACTCTTTTCTTTAAAGGATTCCTTGTCTGAACTGGAGTTCTCTTCTCTGGTTAGAATCCTGGCAGTGATTTTGGCTCCTTGCTCTCAGTTACGTCCAGTTTCCAAAGGCTATCATATGAAATTATACTCAAAACTCTTCTTTCCATCCCCACTCTCTGTTGCTTTCCATCCCCACTGTCATTATTTCTTGCCCATTATTTTCTGATTAGCTTGTTATTTTCTAACCTTTCTAACTATTTGACCTCAGTTCCTTTAAAAGGACTAGAAGCTACAGGGAGGAAGATGAGAGGATAAGGACCCTCTGTGTCCAGGCTCCTTTGTCTACAGAACTTGACTGTGGGGCAGTATGGGCACATCATAATCAAACTCTTGAAAAGCAAAGATAAAATTTAAAAGCTTTCAGAGAAAAATAATACAGGAGGATAATTTAGATGACCATATTCTTCTCATCTTTCTGGTTATATCATATCAGAGGAATAAAGAATATGAGAAATGGTAAATATCTGAATAAATATAAAAATGACTTTTAAAAAAGGAAATATTTATTGAAAATACATATGAATTTTTGTTTAAAAAAGACTAACTTTTTTCTGTGGAGTTATATTTGGCTGTAAAACATGATAATTAGTACATAAGGGTGCGGGTAGAATATGGGAGGATATAAATGGAGTTTATATAGTTACAAGGCTTCTACAATATTATATGGAATAATACTGACTATATGTAGAGTGTGAAAAACTAAGGATGTGTATGTAATTTGACTACAACCACCAAAAAAATAATGCCTAGAGTTACAACTGAAAAGTTAATAACTAAAACATTGAATGTATCTAAATTATATTCAAATGACCCTAAAGAAGGCTGGGGAAACAGAAAACAGAGGGGACAAAAAGGAAAAGTAAATAAAATTCATGGTTTTAGAGAAATAGGACTCAGTTTGGGGTAAGCTGTGTCACAAGTTTCTATCAGGAGGGGAAAGTAGAGGGATGTCTACACCAGGGTAGAAGCTGAAGCCAGGCAAGATGGAAAGTATAATCAAAATGCTTACAGCGGGGGAGAAAATGAGAGGTGGAAACGAAGAAATGGAAAAAATAAAAGACCTGTCCTAGTTCAGGGTCCTTCTCAATACAGAAACTTATTCAGACACTAGGTTCTCTTACTATACTGGGGAGTGAGGATGCCTTCTAATTCTGGATTTTGAGACCCGATTCTGAACTATTTGGTTTTCAGTGCCAACCTCCCAACCTGTACACTCCTTGCACACTTTCACTTTTCTATCCCGAAGATATATATCTGCACTTCAATCTGTGAGCCTCTGACTTCTCACAGGAGACTCATAGGGATGGTCTAGGCTGGTGCTGAACCTCAACTGGACCCTGACTCTGGTTTCCCTTGGGTCTTAGTCTGTGTGTCTCTATCCACTGTCCTTATTCCTTGTTCTGCTTTGCCTGGCTTTTTCCTCCATGCCTGTGGATACCCAAACCAAGACAGAAGAGACTCAGGCACCGGGAAGGTGTCAGTGACAAAGAGAGAGAAATCAGAGCAGAAGTCAGGCCACTGAGAGTTGGAAGATACACAATGGAAATTTCTACACAAAAGGATGCGTGCTTAGGATAGTCTCAAGTCACAAAAATTCCACAAGATGGCGACATTTTCTTGAGAAATTAATGACATCTGATACTCAAAATGAGACTTGGAAGTGATTTCTAATGTTAAAAATATTTCATTTGCTACCAAGATGTCAGACAGTAAAGGTAATGGTTTTTATTAAAGGTGAGAGGACAGGGCCTCCCTGGTGGCGCAGTGGGTTAAGCAACGCACTATGAAGCAAACCGTAGTCACTGTAGCATGAGTTCTGTCCCTGCTGCCGGCTGGGGAGGGGACCCACATGGTACAGCAGACCTTTCCTGCCTGGCCCGCTGCTCCCCTCAGCAGTGTATTTCAGTCATCTGCCTGTTCTGCTCCCCACTCTGTCTCTGGTGAATCTTCTCAATGCCCCTGCACCTCTGACCTGTACCTCAATTCTTGTATGCATAAGTAAAGAAATCTTTAAATAAAAAATAAAGGTGAGAGGACAAACCCAGGAAGGGCTTTATCACCCCGTGGTTTCCTGGCTGGCTGTAAAAAGGTGAGCTGTTTATCCTGTACACAGAAGCAAATGAAGTTCCCATGTCTGTTCATGAAAGCAAGTTCCTAAGAGACATGGAGTCCAGGTAGACATGACTCAGGGTGTTTCAGTAACTGATCCAAGCTGTCACATCAGGTGTGAGCCTACATTTTATTTAGTCTTTCTTTCTTTGAGGAATGAATCTCATTCCTCATCCTTTGAGGATGTATCTCAAAAAATAACCATTAAAGGAGTTGGGGGGGGGGAAGAATCTAAAAGATAATTTTAATCTTTATTTCATCAAAAACTTCAGGAATTATCTTCCAAAAGTCACTTTATATAAATTAATTGTGTGAGATAAGTAGTTATTGTTAAGCTGCAGGAAAGCCAACTTACAAAATACTGTCTAATTTGTAAAATAAAATATTGAATATTTGAATGAAAATGTTAATAAGAAATCACCCATTCTAATGTTAACAAACAGAGCAATTGTAAATTAAGAACATTTAAAATTTATCCTCAAAACTAATTCTCCTAAGGAAAAAGATTTAATTAAAGAGTGTTGAAGAAAAATTAAAATGTTATTAATTAGGGAAACAGAGTATTAGTAATTTTTCCTATTTTATAATGAAATAAAGTAATCTCAGAGAGGTTAAGTAACTTGCTTGATGTTACAAAACAAAACAACTGTAAATTGAGTGTCTATTATGTGTCAGCAAGATGGCAGGCACTGGGGAGTCAGGAGAGAGCAAAGTCACTAAGAACTGGAGAGAGGACATTATCAGGACAGGCCGGCCGGGTCCCAAGTGAACTCCTGTAGAAACACTGCAGAGACAGCTCAGGTGACACTCAAGGAGGCCACTGGGGACTTCCAAGGTCTAAAAGTAGTAACTAGACTTGATTCAGGTTAGAGTATCTTTCTTTTTGATCCTTAACATTGACATGGCTCCTTGAACTTAGTAGATTTTCAGAACATATCTGTTCAGAGAATGAGAAATAGAGTAAGACCAGAGACCTCTGTCAGTTTTGTTCATCATTGATTTGCCAGGACCTAGAGGATATTGCATATAGTGGAAAGCCAGATGGAGAAAGACAAACACTGTATGATTTCACTCATATATGATACAAAGGGAAAAAAAAACAAAAAGATGAACTAGTAAAACAAAAGTAAAATTTTTGGACCACTTAATGGTTACCAGAAGGGAAAGAGGAAAGAATTGGATAATCAGGATAGAGGAAAATTGTTTGGTGATGGACAGAACTGGACTTAATGTGGTATATATACATGATGATTTTCAGTGATACACACCTGACACTTCAATGCAATGTAACTTCAATAAAAAAAATAAAATGCTATAAGTGCTAACTTAAGGTTTGATGAGGAACTCACTGATTGAATTGAATGAGTAAAGATTAAAGCAAATACTAAAGACTTCTTGTTCTGTAGGTGGTGCCACAATAGTCTCAGTTTAATAATTTTAGATGTACTTTAAGTTGTAGTATTTTGGAATAATAAATAATTGTTTCATCTCCTTTTCTGTAGGTATATGTGTACCTATCTTTTGTCTACAGAGAAAGAGAAGGGAGGGAGGAGGAAAGAATGGATACAGTGCTTTAAATTTTTTTTTAATTTACTTACCTCTTTCCTTTTGCTCTCTCTCTCTGCTATGAGTTCAGCCCTCCTTTTAGCAATCATATCTTTCTGTTAAAGAAAGATGTTTAAAATGTTTAATGAATGATGATAAAATTACTTTCTATGTATTAACATTTTTTCCCTCAAAGTGAGAATAACATTTAGGTAAAAGGGTAGTGAATTTTCCAGAAAAGTACATGAGGTGGTAATTCTGTTACTGTATACTCGTAACTCTGGATCTCTTGGTCAGCTATAATATAGATACACTTTTATTTTCTGCTTAAAACACATTGCCAGGCAGGGAATATTATCCTATTTTATAGGTGATTAACAAAAGCAGGGTGTTTAACTAACTCTCAACTACTGGTGTCCCAAAGGGGAGGGTCTCTGTCAACATAGACTGACTGGAAACTGAATCCTAACACTGCAGCTATTTTGATGTGGGGGAAAAGGGTATTTTCTCATCTTCCCAATGTACTAGAGTCACTGGCTAGTTTCTGATTTCTTTCAGAGCAAATTGCTTCATGTGTAGCTGTGACCTTGGTGTGTCCACGGAGGAAGTGAGTCAAGAGATTCCTAGGCTGCTGATTTGGGTCAGGTCCAGCACACCCTGTGGATGTGCTTTTTCATTCATCAGTGATGAACAGTGGGTTATTTCCACTTTTTGGTTATTATGAAAGTTCACATATAAATTTTTATGTGGCACATATTTTCAATTCTCTTTGATAAATTCTTAGGAGTAAATTATTAGGTTCCTTGACTTTTGAACAGTTTATGGACTATTCCTTAAATTACAGTTTTAGAAAAGATGTTCATAGCTAATAGCTGGACCTGTTGCACTGTAGGCTAACATCACTTCAATGGATCGTGTCATCATTCCCAGAGGTAGCACAAAAAAAATCGCTGAAAATTTTAATTCTTTGTGTTTCAAGGCCTGGTCCACTTGTTGCTTCTTCCAATTTGTTCCTGCGTCTGATAAAGGGATACTTTGGTGCTACCACTATCTTTAATTTTATGTGCCTTTGAGAGAGAAGCATCGATAGGTTGATAATCACAAAGGTCTCAAATAATTCCCAGCTTTTTAATTATAAACAGTTTTAATATTTGAGAGAGGTGTTTTCATACTGTCATGTTAACATTAAAAACTGTACTTTTGTAAAGACCACTGTATAAGTTGAATAGATGCTGAACATATTTAAAGATTTTTAAGGAAATACCTTGATTTTTGCTTTAATTTCTTTGATCATATTTTTTCTTTCTAATTTCTTCTTTTGTTTCAGTTTCCACTTTTGAATTTGGGAAGGAAGGAGACGATCAGAAATATCTTGATCATCAACTTGTATAAAAACAGCAGCATCTGGGAAAAACCCATGTTCCCCCAGAAACTGGATCTCATCAAGATGTCGTGGGAAACCATCTAATATAAAACCTGTGGAACTAGGTGGAAATTTCATAATTCACTTTACTTGCTTAAAAGATTATAAATATCAATTAAAAATGGAAACATTGATAAGTCTCTATACAAAATAATTAATAGTTTAAAAATGTTTACATAGCATCTTTTATTTCTTTCTTATTTCTACTTATGAAATACTGTGATTTATAGGGAAGTAAAGGGATTTTTGTTATTCAGATTACCAAAATATATTTCTCATACATATTTGGTCTTCATCTACAGTCTTGCTTCCCAGCTCTTTTGGCAAAAGCCTTGGAATTTTCTAATTGTTGAGAGTGACAAAGGTGTCTCTTACTATGTTAATGAGGTGACATATATATATATAATGCTATGAGAGACATACATGTAGGAGAAGAGCTAGCTGGCATTTTAACAACTTGCTTTCTTATTATATGGGCAAATATATTGGCTACATGATATGTATGCTTTTCTTTAGCGATGCCTTTAGTACAGTCTCCTCTGTTTTAGATGTCTCTTAATTGTCAGTAACTCCTAAATTTCTACTTCCACATATAGTTGTATGCATATATACAACTATAGATCTAATTTCAGAAACAGAAAACTGAAATTAAGGTCAATGACTAATAATCCCACTCACTCACTAGGCCAGGGGCTAAGTGAAAGAGATGTTCAGCGCAGCACTGAGACTGGCTGACTATTTGGATTCTGTTACAGTTTCCTTGTCTCCAAAGTGAGAGAATAAAATTTTCTACCCTTTACTATACTTGTAAGAATAAATTTACATGAATAAATTTAAGTAAGTAGAACAGTAACTGACAGTAAGTTCCATTTTCTGTTTGCTGTTAGGAGTACTATTTCATTTGCTTCTGGTAGTTAGGAAACGAAGCTAAAGTTTTAAGCTGTGGTAATGTAGAGATCCTTAAATTTGTCTTGGCTCAGTTAGCTTGTTCCCGTTCTTGGTAGGGGGCAGGGATAACACTATGCACAGCTACTAAAGGTGGTCTCACCTAAAATTGTTAAAAGATTTTCAGGAAAAAAGTCTAGCACCACACTGTGGTCCATGGGTTTAGAACCTGTGTTTTCAGCCATGACTACAGATCAGAATCAGCTTGGAAGCTCTCAAAAATACTAATGCTTAATCCCCAGTTCCACACTCCTGCAAATTCAGTTGTTTGGGGTGGAGCCCCATCATGTTTTTCCCCAGTAACTCCCCAGCTGTTTTTAATTTGCAGCCCAAGTAAAAATCAATACTTTATATGCAAGTTAAGGGATAAATTTTTAAAATATATTTAATTACATTTTAACTTTTATGAATAAAGCAAGCAAAAGTATAAAAATTGAGATACCGTATTGGTTCCTTAAGCCACCACTCAGAAAGAAAAGTTTCAAGAATTTCAGGAGGCAGTGACTCATTTTCCATTATGCTTGCTTTGATTGCTTCTTCTTCTTCAGTAAGTTGTACTTCTGGAGTCTGAAAACAAAAATTAGAAAAAAAATAAGAAACTTAAGACTCCATATTAATAACTAATACTAAATTACATAGTTGATTATGAGGAGACCTGTTTATTTTGGGTTACTTTTTATACTGTTGTTTGTAAACAGTTTAAACTTGAGTTCTTTAAATCAATATTTAATGTGGCTTTAATAAGATAGTATATCTATGATAGCTAACAGTAATTACTAGCTATTAATATAACTGTTTTTATACATGGTCTCAGATAACTGCCTTGTCACTTTTTGCCAAAACTTCATTCTTTATAAACCTATAAGGCTTACCTGAATTGTCATCTACCTTAGGTTATACAACCTAGATCCTGATCAAAGGATGGGTCAGCCAGGCAGTCATCTGAAATATAAACTGTACCTGTTTCCATTTACATAGCATCAGTTTAGAAGAAAGGGTCTAGCTTTGGTTACAAAGTGAGTTAGGGTTAAGAACATTCTTTTTACAACCCCGGATAGAACCCTCCTAAGAGATCCATGCAAACTTGTGAAGCATCATTAGAAATTAATATTTTGAGAATTCCACTGGTGCTGGGACAGAATTTTA
Source organism: Galemys pyrenaicus (assembly GCA_019455555.1). Lineage (NCBI taxonomy): Eukaryota > Metazoa > Chordata > Mammalia > Eulipotyphla > Talpidae > Galemys > Galemys pyrenaicus. Next base: position 991,242 of record JAGFMF010011446.1, on the reverse strand, counting down.
TGATTTTTGGCAGAAAACTGAAAACTCAATAATGGGAAACCTTGAACTCTAGGAAAGACATTTCAAATAACATAGTCCCAAACAACTCCTCTACAACAGTTTTGTCAGGGAGTCATGTAAAACTCAGTATTTTATATTCTAGATGAGCAGTTAAGACTAACATACAGGGAGGGTGACTTTTAGAAATGTGTAGTTCTATACAGCTTATATTCTATTTTCCAAAAGTAGTAACAGTAGGAATAATTATCTGTGAAGAGAATATGAATACTACTACCGGCTTCTTTGGATTGTCGTCCTTGATTGGAACATTAGCTTGAAGTGCAAGCTCTTCAATTTCTTCTTTTGCAGATTGTTCTTCCTCAGACTCCTCCTCATATTCAAGTCCAACTTTCTTTTCAAGTTTGACCATTAGTTTTTCTTGAAGAAATTCTTCAAACTGAATGTGAAAAATCCCCAATTTTTCTGCCAATTGTCTTCCACAGACAGTTTTGCCAGAGCCATGGGGACCTAAAAGGCATATTCTTAATGGAGGAGCCTGCCGTGGTGGGATGGGTCAGGAGAGATGGGATACAGGGGGAGTGAAGAAAAGGAAATTTTGTGTAATTTAGAAAATGTAAGTCTTATTAACTGCCCTCCCTAAGACTGAGTAGCAATTACCACTTCACTAACTCACAGCATTTTGACATTAGCATATCTATTGATGTAATTCATTGCAAGAACAATGGTCCTCAGGGAGCATCTGTAGGACACCATAAACTTCATCTTGCTGTTATGTACCAAAAGGTATTTAATAAAATAAAATGTTTTGTTTTAAAAAAAATGGTGGGGAACAAAGGAGGAGTGAACCTAATGGTCTATGGTCCCCACCATATTATCATGGGTATTTGGGGATTTTTGGTGATGGGTAACATAATCTGAAGAGTTGTAAACCTCTTCCCTAAATCATATATAGTGTTGTAAATCATAGTTATCTCAAGAGAAAGAAAATGTTATCCAAAACAAGAAAAAAAATTCTAATTAAAAAAATGGAAAAGTACTATTAGCATTATTTATTTATTTATTTTTAAAGATTTATTTATTTATTCATACAAGCACTGGGGTACAGGCCAGAGGTGTGGGGGTGGTGAGAGGATTCACCACAGAAAGCGGGGAGCAGAACAGGCATATCAACAGAAGTACACTGCTGAGGGGAGCAGCGGGCACAGCAGGAGAGGTCTGCCATGCCATGTGGGTACCCTCCCTGGCCAGGGCAGGGATCAAACTCGTGTTGCAGTGGCTGCGGTTTGCTTCGTAGTGTGTTGCTTAACCCACTGCGCCACCACGGAGGCCCTGTTAGCACTATTTAAAAAAAAACCAAATGCCACCGATCTCTTTACCAAAAAAAGAGCCCTTTAAAAATGACATGCTGGAGGTCCTTTCATCAAGTTCTGTAATTTCCATATTGGAGATGAGGAAATTCAAAGCCACAAAACCTACAGAGATTCAGTTTACAGACTGTCCATTGGAGGCTGAAGTTGTTAAGAACAGTGGTTAGTGATGAGATGAATCAGCCGGTAAGTCTATTGTGTATGTGGAAATACTAGGAAATCGGTAGGTGACAGGAGGGAGATGGTGATGTATGCAGAGAGGGGGCCTCAAAGGAACTGGAAGTAGTGGATTAGAGCTGCGGAGGGGAGCCTGGAGTATAGCCTCACTGCCTCAGTCCTGGTGAAGGAAACATTCAGAGAGAAGTTTAAAAATGCAGGGAAATAGCATAGCGGAGAAATACAGAAGAAAGAGGATCGGGTAAATGAGGGAATAAAGAAAAATTCTAATTTTTAAAGATACTTAAGTAGTGTAAGAAGATAGCAAGTTCACAAAGAAGAGGATATTTGAAAAGAGAACTCTCAAGAGAAAATAAATAACATTTAGAGATTTAAAATATGATCATTTAGGTAAGAAGTGTAAGAGCAAAGTGAAATCCTAAAGTTACTTAGTGTGAAAAACATGTGTACTGATTGTCCAGCACAGTGAACAAAAAAGAATCTGGGCAATTTTAAGGACACAAAGAAATGAAGAGACTATTTTAAGAATGTTCAGCTGTTTAAAATATAGATGATGTACTAAGGGATGAAAACCAGCAAGCAGCACTAGATATCAGCACACAAACAATATCTTCATATTTCTGAATCATAGAGTGTCATCCTAATAAAAATCATGTAAAAACCCCCAGAATGCAATATCTTTAATATTCTGAAAAGAAATTATTGTCAGCCTAGAAACCTATGCCCACACATACTACCAAACATATATGACATTTTCAGGCAGGAAGAAAATTAGTTGAAAATGTGCTTCAGTCAAACAAGGGTTTGAAAAACTCACAAAAGCAAGAGAAAGAAATTATAGAAAATACCTGTTGGTTTTGCCACCTAGAATTTACTTACTCTTCCTCTGTTACTATTTTCTGGATTCCCCCTGGGAGGCTACCCTTTATCACTGTCAGTTTATGTGCTACCAGTGGAATGGATTCCATCATTAGTTCAAGATTTGGGCATGTGACAAGATTTAAGTCAATGTATCACTTCAGACAATTAAATCATGAAAAACAGAATGGTAAATAATGAAAAATGAGTGACTTGAAATTATGAAGCTGCAGTCCCAAGTCACACTTTGGATCACATTTTAAATTCTTTAGGGATGAAATGGATAGAGTAATCGATTGCTCATTGACAGGTTAAACCTCTGGCAACTACAGTGTATTAAAGACTCTGGGAAGTGAAGGGAAAAGCTCCCAGACACTGATGATTCTGATGCTTTGCTAAAGAACTGTGGAAGAACCATCAAGATCTCAGACTTTTATTTACTAGGATTTGTGTAAAACAAGGAATCGATCCAAAGCAGGGAAGTAGAGTAAGAGGAAACAAAACAACAAGAAGAGACACAGGGACCTCCCTGCTGGCGCAGCAGGTTGAACGCTGCATCAGCGGCACAGCACCGCGAGTTCAATCCCACGCCAGGAAGGGGACCCACATAGTGAGGCAGACCTCTCCTGCCTCGCCTGCTGCTCGCTTCAGCAATATGTTTCAGTCAAGTCTGCCTGTTCTGCTCCCCACTCTGTCTCTGGTGAATTCTCTCACGTCCCGTGCCTCTGGCCTGTACTCCTGCTCTTGTATGCACAAACAAACAAACAAACAAAAAACCTTTAAAAAAAAAAAAGATACACAGTCACAGCCTTAAGTGATTCCTAATACCAGCAGTGCAAGAAGGTCTGACCATTCACATACTTCAGGGGATCCTGCAGGCACCTTACGAAATTGAGGTTTATAGAAGTATTTCAGATTATTTCAAGTATTTTTAACTGTGCTCTATATGTTCTGTTTATGAAACTATTCTGCTATAGAAAAGTAAAAATATGTTGAAATAATGAAACATTAGTAGACCTATGCTGAAATGTCTAAATTTTCATTGTTATGCTAAATGGAAAAAAAAGACTCAACAATACACACACTAGAAAGAATATATATCCATGTAGAAGAGAATGAGAAAGTATAACATAACAATGAAGACTCTTATCTAACACTAGTGTAATTATGTGTTTCATTTAAAAAATATGAATGTTACCACAACATGATTTTTAAAATCTCTGTAGTAGTAATGTGTACATAACAAAAAAATTATCATTTTAACCATTTTAAGTGTAGAATTAGATGGCATCAAGTACAGTCATAATGTTTTATGATCACCGCCAATATCTCATTCTAGAAACTTATAATCACCCCCAAATTGGAGTTCTGTATAATTTAAACAATGATTCCATTCTCTCCTCCTCCTGGCCAAATACTCTACTTACTGTTTCTATGAAACTATTTCTTTAGTTACCTTGTATAAGTGCAATCATCCAGTATTTGTTCCCTTGTGTTTGGCTTTAACAAATATATTTTTAAAAGAAGACAGAAAGTTGTTCCAATGGTGACAAACAAACAAACAAACAAACACCTTAGGATGGGTTGTTCTACAGTCGTGGGAACAAGTCACCTGAACCAGTTTTGAAAGGGTTTAACTGATCAAACATGCTCGCCTCGGCTCACGCTCACCTACAGTGTAAACAGTGTCAGTCCTCGCTCCTGAGAGTCAGCCAGTCAGGCTTGAAAGTGCCGTGTGATCCTGCCTCTGAGAGTGAACAAGTCCACACCCCTGATTACTGAGTCATCACACTTCTGCAGATGGTGTCAACCCACTTCCACCTCTGAAAGTCCATCAACCCCTGAAACCCAACTTCTCCAACTCCTGTCTTATGATCAGCAAACTGCTCTGCTCAGAGAGACTAATGGTGGAGCTGGCCTTTAATATAGTAAACTGAATTTTTTACTTCAGCTAAAATGACACTACATGTTGGCAAGACACAAGGCATCTGTGGAAGTAAAAATAGGTAATTACTTTATGTTGTGTTCCAAAAGTTTGTGCTTGGAACTAGATATTTTTGCTATACTACTGTATCAGGTCGGGGGACTTCACAATGAAGTAAAATGATGGAGGTTGGCCCCTCAGAAAGTACTCAGGAGCAGTCAATAGGCTAGGAACAATGTTTTTACCTTTAGTGGCTCTTCATGAGCTACATACTCCTCAGGATGCTCCAAAAACTTCTCTTTAGCCTCAGGAGTGGAAAAGTAATAGATATTTTCTCTATATTTAACTGCTTCATCTACATTGCCTGGTTGTAGGATGAAGTTTTCTTTGAGAACCACTGGACAAAAATGTTTTGAATCTCCCAAATGCCTTTTCTTCTCTTTCATTTTGTCTTCATTCTAGAAGTAGTATTCAAAGTTTGGAAAACATTAACAAAGAATATTTTGAAACAATACTAAAGAGGAAAATAAAAATAATGCATCTTGAATAATATTTAATTTATAACAATATATCTTTAAAACAACCCACAGAGACCAAATTTATACTATTGGAATTAATCAAAATTTTTGTATTTCATATCCTTCTATGTACCCTAAACCTCTTTATTTTCTTAATGAAAATAAAGTAGCATTGAGAATGAAGATATGGCCCAGTCCTCTACAGACATGCGTATAGTGAAGAACCCCAGAATGTGTTGTGCAAAGTTACTGTGAGGTCAGGTTAAAATTATTCCCAAGAAACAAATGTTGAGTTAGGGTCATAACTTCTTATCCATTGGAAAATGGAAGATGCCTCGGTATTTACTTTGTTTCCTACTAAGGAACTATATGCTTAAATAATAATTTGGAAATAACTTATTTAGTTCAATTGGCAAAAAGTTGTTCTTGTTTGAGAATACAGTTCATTATATTCTACAAGCAGCCTCGCAATCATTCAACACTCCATCATTGTCTTTTATGTAAAACTTCTATTAATTTATGAAGGGCATCTGTGTCTAATACCTACAGATTTTTCCATGGGGAAAGTAGCTGAAAAGACTTTATTTTGCCCCTATTAGTGTAATATGCTGTCTAAGTTGTCCTAGCATTTCAAGGGTCAAGTGGAACTGAAGAGGTGGCAAAGTGTGTGTGAAAATGCTTATAAAGTTGCGGTTACTTGTTTATTCACTTGGGGTCCAAACGGCTGGTTCTTACTCTGGATGCATGTACTTTCGATGACGAGATCAATGTGAATGAGCAATAACAAAAGAAATGTACCTCTTCCTCTTCTTCTTCCTCCTCTTCTAAGTCTTCCTCAACTTCTGCTTCAGCCTGATAGTCTTCTGTTTCTTCATCATAATCCTCAATAGTTAACTCCCAGCCAGCATATTGAAAAGGTTCTGTTAAAAAAAAAGAAAAAAAAGAAATGTTTGGGGAAATATTTTTAGGTTAAAAGAATATTACAGAATAGGAAAATTCTGCTTATTAAAGAATAGGAAAATTAATTATGACTAATCGTTTAGTTTAAATGTATTTGCAAATAGGTCTTTATAAATTCTCTCTTTGATTCTGTGACTAGTGTGGCCCCCCATGACTGTGTTCATTGGCTGGTGCCTGATCTATGACAGTTTAAAATTTTAAAATATCATTTCTGACATATTGAATGTTATATTTCATAAACCACCAAGACAGGCAGTAAAGTTTCACAGTGCTTTTTTAATGACACCTGATTTTTTTTCAACAATGTTATGATGCTAGCCCTTACTTTCCATAGTCTCGATTACTTTTTGAAGTAGTTCTTCTGGAGACTTATCTGCAATCTCCAAGTTTAAAATTTGAATAAAAGACTCAGAAATTGCTGCTTCCATAAGGCTCCAAGAAGACATGAAATGTTTGATGTCATTTTTAAACGGCTCCATTTCAGGAACATCAGGATAAGCATCTTCTGGAAACTCAGGCAGTACAACTTCTAAGCAAAGTTTAATGGAAAGAAAAAAGAGGATTCAAATATTATATATTTAGTCAGTTTTCCAAAAAATTTTTTAAAAGATTTAATTATTTATGCATATAAGAACAGGTACAGGCCAGAGGTATGGGTAGGGAGGGTGGATAAGAGGAGTCACCAGAGGCAGATGGGGAGCAGAGCAGGAAGATCTACTAAAATACATGCTGAGGAGAGCAGTGGGTGAGACAGGAGAGGTCTGTTGCGCCATGTGGGTCAGCTCCCTGGCCAGGGATTGAACTCTGTGCTGCAGTGGCTGCAGATAGCTTCATAGTGCTGAGCCTTAACCTCTTGCGCCACCAGGGAGGGCCCCAAGCAGCCCTTTAGATTGCCAAAATAATTTGTTTTATACTTTTCAAAGATTTGAAAGAAATGAACTTAATATTTTCAATTTATGTGCAATCATAAATTTATATTTTAATTATACTTTGTCCTTTGTATTGGCTATGATTATTATCTATTAGCAAATCATTATGTATTAATAAAATCCAAATTATTTGGGTAACCAATGTGAATTTCATATGACAAATTAACTGTTAATAAAATGTGTAAGATACAATTTGGTGAAAAACAGAATTATAAGATGCCTAGATATACTCTTAATGTTATAAGCTAAGTAAATAGAATGAAAATCAACTAGAGAAAGAAACAAGTAGAAAATTGTATTGTGCCTGGAATAAGGGACTAGACCATTCATAAGAGAATATGGGGAATACTTTTATGCACTAACTACTTATTTCATGATTTAACCTGCTTGAAGTAATTCTTCCGTTTCCAGGACCTCATTAGTTTCTTTTGGAATTTCTGTTTCAACTGTATAATAGTCAGAAGGTTCAGGTCCTAGAAAAGAAATCTAATAGTTAGTGTTTGAATTTTAAAATGTTATTCCATCATAAAAGTTTGGTACAGAGAAATTTTCAAATATCAGTTTAAACTGTATACACTATGATTAATTTAACATATAGTTCTTGTTACATGAAGTATGGCATAAAAAAGAATTAAGGTAGAAAATAAAGAATATTCTTAAATATACAAAAGATCATTGACCAGAAGACTTGACACATGTTCATACAATTTTAGTTAAGTGCAGTTAAACATTATTCAATCGTATGAAATGGCATCAGGCTAGCAGTGGATCATTATCTCTGGCAGGTATCATCCATTTGCCACAGAGCACTCTTAATAAGGCAAAAAAAAAAAAAAACAAAAAACAAAAAACAAACACCCAAAAATGCCAAAAGTAATGAATTTATGTTTGAAATTTTTTCTTTTTTTTTACTGTGGTAAAATGCAAAAAAAATTATCATCTTAGCCATTTTCAAGCTTACAGTATGGCAAGAGTAAATACATTCACACGGTTGTGTAAATATCCCCAACTTTCATCCTCATAACTCTTCATCTTGGAAACCTAAAACCATACTCATTAAACAGTAACTTCCACTCAACCCTTGCCCAGCTTCCTGGTAGCTACCATAATACATTCTGTCTTTATGATTTTGACTACTCTGTGTGGAATTACATAGGATTTGTCTTCTGGGCACTAAATGGGGCATTTTCAAGTGAAAAAAATTGCCTAGTTTATAATTTAGAAGAGGCTTTGTGGAAAGAAGACACTTTTTACTAAGATGTAAGAAGAAATTGCTAGCTAAACCAAATAAAGGCCCTCTGAAATAGAATATGCTGTTAATATGGCAATACAGATCTACCATTTCATAGACTGAACCAGCCCAGGAGAAGTCCAGTGATGTCTACAGCATCAAGCTAGAATTTAGCCTGATGGAGGAGGATGTTGGCATTAGAATATTCAAAGCAGTTTCCTTGGGGGAATAGAGATATGGGGAAGGAATGAAAAAAAGACAACAAACTAAATCATCCTCTGGGCTAGAGCTCACAAATTGTGAGACCCTGTAGGTATTGAGACTCTTGGTATGTGGTTGATATTAACGGATATCAGTTTCGTTTATTTCTTTGGATATCTTATGACCTGTAGTCTTGCAGTATGTAGGTGGGTGGAAGAAGTTTCAGTTTACAAGGACAAATTAGGGACACTTGGTGGGGAGGGAAGAGGGGAAGGGTTGAGGGCAGACAGAAACATGGGGTACTGAGGTGATGGTGCACTGGTGTTACGTTGATGGGGAATACATGGGGATTACAATTGATGTCAAATATATGTAAATTAAAAAAAATTATAAATAAAAAAAAGAAGTGTCAGTTTAATTGGTTAGGTACTGAATAAAATTACAAAGTTTCTAGGTGGGAACTCAAGTCAATAAAAGTGTGGGCTCTTAATGGAAATTGGATATTTCATCCTGTTGGCTCCTCTGTGTGGTACAAGGGATATGATTTTAAACTTTTTGTATAACAACATCGATCTCTACAGCAAAAATGATCTATTTTGAACTTGAGATTTCTCATTGTAAAAATTCCCATTAATTCTGGTTCTTTTACCAGCTAACAGGAGCTTCATAACTCTGAATTGTTCCAGGCTGACATCTAGCTACAGGTATCTAAAGACTTAATTTGCAAGATTAGTTTCTAATCCAATTCTAAGTGTGCCTGGAAGCACTTAAGAGCCTCATTCCCACCATGATGGGGTTCCCTATCTTGTTGCTTCAATTTTTAGAGTGACTTTCATCACTCAAGACTCCTTCTTGCTTGCCCAATCCACCAAACTGGACATCTTAGGCAGGCTGGCTTTGCAGGCTTGTGATCTGTGTAGCTACACAGGATCTCATGCTCAGATTGGTCTCAAGAGTTTAATGCTCGTTTGTTGTCGTTTTGAAGTTTTTAATAATTTTATCTTTGAACTGTTAAGTATAGCAAGACCTAAAGGGATACCAATGGAGCACATATGTGAGCAGAGATATGCACAGCACGTGTTTGCCAGTCCTTGACATTTCACCTTCATGAACGTTCCGGATGCCCCATCATGAGCATAAATTTCAAAGAGACCCCCTCTTTGTGGTGGGAAGTGTGATGGGGATGGGGGAGGGAAGGATGTGAAAGCCTGGAGACACCAAACTTTCCTTTTGAACTAAAACTTGCTTCAGATGCAGAAAGGTGATAACATTTAGAGTCATGAAAGACTAAGGATGCCCATCATATCCTTTCTTACTCCTGTTGCTTTGCTGTACTAGACTAGCAATTAGGTTAAAAACAATGGCATAGAAAGGAAAAGATAAGGGCAATTTAGAATTCTTCTTCCCTTTACTCCTTCCCTATTGGAAGCTAAAGGCAGAGTGTTAGTAGAATATGTGCATGTTAAGAAGTTGTGTTTTGTGCATGAAAATGACTTACTAAATCTGTAAGAATGAAAAGCATATGCATGTATGAACTGTGAAATAATAATTGTGTCATTTTGCTGATTCTGCATGAATTAAATGTTCTATTTACATTTTTAGAATAAGATGAACAGTGGCAAAACTTAAAATTTAACTTCTTTTTTTAGAATGACATGAAGTAGTGATAAAATAAAAAGCACCACAGTTAGAGACAAACTACCAGAGAAAAGAAAAAGTTTTATATTTTAGGATCTTTAGTGATACTTTTTCCCTGTTTTCTGAGCAATGTGTCCAACAAATTATGTAGCAGGCCCTGAGTGCCAGTACTGGAGCAGAGAACACACGACTTTCCTTCCACAAGTCAAGACAAGTGACTTGGACTAAAAGGCTGCTCTCTGGGGTGGATCTCTCCATTCTAGCCTGCTTCTGTCTTCTCAGTACACACACTCACATATACACACATAAAACACTCCAATGTGCCTTGACAAAATCTGACCTGGTTCTGGTTCTGGTTCTGGTTCAGGGACCTCAGAGACTTCAGGCTCTTCAGGTAAAGGTTCCTTGGTCTCCTCGGCTACATCAGGGTTTTCAGCTATTTCTTGAACTTCAGGTTCCTCACCTTCAATCTCCTCTTCAACCTCAGTGTCATTCTCTTCTTCTTCCAGAAAGAAACGAAAAGTAAATAATCATCCTCTGCTCTTTGGGTCAACAAATATTTAATTAGGTATATCAGAAAAACTATTCGGTGCTGAGGTCAAAACAAAGAATAAGAAATAGCCCTCTTGGAGCATAGGGTTTAATAAGGGAGACAGATACATTATATATTTTGTCTATTAAAATATAGACATAGTGGTAAAGTGGTGTTGGATAGTGTCTGAACATTTTGTTGTGGGTGTCATTGCTTAGGTGAGAAACTGTACACCAGAAAACTACATATTGTCGTTACAATTACCTCAGTAGTAGTAGTAATAATAATAATAATAATAATGAATATCTCACGACCCAGCTCATGTAATACACAGGAGGTCAGCTATGAAGGGCTCTAGTCTCCAGGTGTTTTCTAAATAATCCCTAAAAGCTCTGCTGACAAGTTAAAGTGGAACATAAGGGAAGGTTCAAGGTTAAATTCAATTGAAGAGCTGCAAGTAAATAGTTTAAAAGATAGATCCAATGAATATGTTGTTCCATGATGATGTGTGTCTTCCTTTTGGCTTTTACTCCCAAGGAAGAAAGTGCCCTCTAGAGGGGAAATGACTAGTTCAAGTCACACAGGCAAAGAGGATACCAAGTCTTTGACTTAAATGTCCACAGACCTTTAAGTCATGGTAAGGGTATGCCCACAAAGATAGCACAGAGGTCTTGCAAAGAAAAAAACAGACAGGTTGAAAGGCACTGGGGCTATATCCTTACTGAAAAAAAAATCCCCCAAATCTGGGATTATCACAAAACTTAATGGCTGAAATAACAATAATCACATATTATCTTTGCACATGTCAATCTGAAGTCTTGACTGGAGCTAGAGGTTTCACTTCCAAGGTGACAACTCAATATCAGAACCAAGGTTTTCAGGGTGCAGAGATAAAAGCTCTGGCCAAAGGCCTGATCCACAGAATTATGTGCATAATAAAAATGGTGATGTTTTGCTGTTTTGCAGTAGCTTGTTGCACAACTATGGAAAACTGAAATGGATTTTCTTTACTATTTTGTTCAAGGACCTCTCTGACAGTTCTTAGAGTAACACTTTCAAACTTATAAAATAAAATACATAAGAAACCAAGTATATTGAAATTCTATTATCAAGATATCATTTTTTTATGCTAGAGGGAATGTTTGCATGTTTACTTAATGCATTAAATAACAAGAATTAGCAGCTAGTTTAATAACTATCATAATTTTGTAATAGTGAGAAGCATAAACAAGATACATAAAACTGCAATGTGCTGTGAACCAATCTTCATTTCTACCAATAACAAAGTCAAAGTACCAATAACAAAGTCAAAGTACCACTAATATTATTGTGCTTTGTTGCCTAGTTGAAGGAAACACTAAATTACAGTTAAAGGTCAGCTAAAATAAAGTTGATCATTTTCTCATTCAAGTTAACAGACCCCTGAATTTTATCCATGGACCACAGGTTAAGATCTCAAGTTTTATGTGAACATAAGTCCCTAAATCATATGCAGTGTTGTAAACCAATGTTATCCCAACAAAGAGGGGGAAAAGAAAAGAATGGGGGTGGGGAAAGGAACTTTAGTTTTAAAAGAAACTTTTAGAATCACTTCTTCTATAACGGAGATGGAAGTTCACATGTAAAGACAATGAATGGCCACAGTGAGAGCTGGACTATTCCTTCACTCCTGCAGGATCCTTCTAATATAAATAATTCCAACAGCCAAGAGGCAGCCACCATTTTAAACTCACTGTACAAATTGCCCTGCCATGGACACCTCTTTTAGAGAGGGTATGGCAAGGAGGTATGGTATCAGGAGTCTTTTTCCTATGAATCCATTATATGGAGGCTGCAGAATTTATTAACCAAATTGTAACACTTTGAGAATGAAAGGGGCCAGATACTTCAGCTCCATAGGTATAAACGTGGATTTTCACAGGCACATTGGGAAGAATGTGACCAATAATTAATTTGAATATTGCCATTGCTTCCAGTAACAACACAAAATTAAAACGACATGTTATTAGTCATATCAATCTTTGTTTACCTTTTGCCTTCTCATTCATAGCGTCCATTAGTCTTTGATTTTGTTCTTCCAGTCTCCGTGCCTCTTCTGTGGCTTTTCTGAAATAAAAAGGTCCAAAATTTAATTACCTTTGGAAAATTAGATGTCTCACAATAATGTAGGATTTAAGGTTTATTGTGGTAAAAAATAGAGTAAGTTGTTCATAATATTCATCATACTTTTTACTTTGCAATGTGAATGTTTAATTCACTCATGTTGAGATCAGTTAATTTTCAGGGATTTTTAAAAAATATTTATTTATTTATTCATACAAGCACTGGGGTACAGGCCAGAGGTGTGTGTGTGTGGGGGGGTGAGGATTCACCACAGAGAGCGAGAAGCAGAACAGGCAGATCAACAGAAGTACCCTGCTGAGGGGAGCAGCAGGCACAGCAGGACAGCTCTGCCTCGCCATGTGGGTCCCCTCCCTGGCCGGCAGCAGGGATCGAACTCGTGCTGCAGTGGCTGCGGTTTACGTCATAGTGCATTGCTTAACCCACTGCGCCACCAGGGAGGCCCAGGTATTTTTTTTTTTTTTATAAGAAAAGTTGGAATCTTGTACTTTGTAAAACTTTACCTATTAATTAGGAAACCTGTCAAAATTAAAGGATTGTTATACACTAAGTTGAAAGGTTGATGGGAGACACTGTACCATATCCCTTCGGATTAAGCGAGAAATGCTTTAACAGTATAATGTTAAGTGAAAAAGTATAATATAAAACTATAATACAATTTTAATTTTGTAATTAAAATGTATATAAATGATGACTAAAAGACTAGAAGCAAACTAATCAAACTGTTAATAGTAATTATCTCTAAATTATGAATTATTATGAGTTTTAAATTTTACTTAACAATTTTTTCCTTTAAATTTTTTTCTATATTGAATAATAGGATATTTGTGAATTTATCTTTGTAATCAGAAAAATTTTATTTTCTTTTTAGTACTATAATAGTAAAATTTAAAGAAACTTAGAATATGGAGACTTAAAATATTTCATTGAGATCTGTTTTTCATTAGAGTTGAAACACCAAACCTACCTTAGTGGTGAAAACAGGTATAAGGAAAGTTAGTAAAGTGATATAGAAAAGCACTCTATTAAAAATTAAAATGTGTATGCCTTTGACTTAGAAATTCTATGTCTAGGAATTGATCCCTCAGGAATTGGTATGCTACTGCATGTGGAAATACAAGAACGTTGACTGCATCTTTTAAAAGTAATATTAAAAAACTGTATCAATATTCCCCCAAAAGGACTAATTAAGTAGAGTTCATTCCTCTCAGTAGCATATTCCTGACCTATCCTGTTGACCTGTGTCTTCTGTGTCCTTTTCCTCTTGAGAATGTAGTTACATATATTCTCTTCAAAAGACAATACTATATCTCTTCTCCCAGTGGGTTCTTCTTGCTAATAGGGATGCTCTCTCACTGTATTCCAAATCTTGCAATCTAGTCTGAAGTTTTGGTGGAAGAAAGTTCTCTTCATTCAAGACCCAGTCCTCTGAGACTTTGATAGTGTGAAAATTCTATTCAGTTCAGGCAGAGTTTCTTTGTGAGGCTTTCTATATTCAAACATGGGTAAAGCATGCTGCTACTAGGAACCTAAAACTTAGCAAGACTGAGGAAGAATTTTGCTAGATAATAACTAAACACCTTTGATAAACCCCTTGGATAAGTGAGTAAAAGACAAATGGGGAAAAGAGAGAAATGACAATGACACAAATTATTCTGCATTTGACTGGCACATTTGGTAACTGATGCTGGAAAAGCTGTAGAATTTAATATGTCTTTAGATTTTTTAGCCCAAGATGTCTTTCTTAATCCTATTAAGTTGATCTCTATTCTAACCAAGTTGGAAAGGCCTTTAAATGAGTTTTTTTGATTTTGTTTTGTTTTCTTTCTTTCTGTTTTAGATTCATTTTCTGCAGTGTATGAAAAAAGTTTGTTTTGAAATATTTACGTCTTTAAATATGACCCTTAAACATTTAAAAAGTAACATGTAGAAATGTAGAAAAACCTGCTTAAATTTGGGCAAGTCTTTGGCATTAAAAATTTTACAAAGATTTTGTAAAAATTCAGAATTAAAAGAAGTAAAAATTGATTATTATAATAAATTATGAGATAGTTCAGAAAATTCCATATAGAAAAAGTAAGATGAATGATGAGAATTAAGAGAAAGTAGAGGAGATTGCTTTCCTTTCTTAAGCAAATTAGTTATATAGGTATTTTTCCTACCTAAAATGTAGCAGATCATCAGCTTAGAAATCACATTGACTTTTTAAAAATATTTATTTATATTTATGCATACAAGAACTGGGATACAGGCCAGAGGTGTTGGGTATATGTGTGCGAAAGGATTCACCAGAGACAGAGCAGGGAATAGAATAGGCAAACTGACTGAAGTACACTGCTGTGGGGAGCAGTGGGCGAGGCAGGAGAGGTCTGCTGTGCCATGTGGGTCCCCTCCCTGACCAGGGATTGAACTCACACTGCGGCTGCTTCATAGTGCAGTGCTTAACTCCTTGCACCATCAGGGAGGCTCCACATTGACTGTATTTTACTTTTATATTGATATTTTAAAATTATTTGAGTATTTCTCATACACTTGGGGAAAATTAGGTAATTGCTTAAATCCTAGCAGATTGTAGTTTTATTTGTAATGTGAATATACAGCATATAGTGGGAATATACAGTATGTTCTGGGAGTGACAACTATCTGCTTTAGGAGATAACTGCAAAGCCATCTCATAGGTCTAAAATAGCCATGCAAAATCTACCACTTGCCGGTAGAGTCAGTCTTTTGAGCCCCTAATCTGATACCCAGTCTTTGTAGTCTTCACAGTGCATACTTTAGAAAGGAAGAGATTAAATCCCAATATTGCCTTCTTCCACACTTAGATAATACCAACATCTTTAGGTCGAAACAACTTAAAATCAGAACTCTCCAGTCAAGAATAATTACGTTTTTTAATGTCAATGACTCGCTGTTTCTACCTATATAAACTAAACTCAAATTTGTGATTTTTATAACAGCTCTCACAGTAAAATCTCTTATATTGCTTACAGGGTCTGAATCCTGAGCTTAGCAAATAAACTCTTTGTTTAAAGAGAATTTTATTCTAGTTAACATTATCAAAACTTTTTGAAGCTAAAATTAAATGTAATAAATTTATTCTTTAGGTTAATACTTTTTGTCACTATATCAAATAATATTATTTATTATATTAAATATTCATTATATGTTATACTTGATATATTTTTGTGTTAAGTTCTCAAAGGAATAGCTAATTTGATGAATAATGAACACTGAGAAATAAAATCCTCTGGCACAGATCTATCAGATATCCCTTTATACCAACTTAACTACCCACCTCCCAGCTTTATAATTTCCAGACCTTAAAGAACTTTCCAAAATCCCTACTTACATTGATCATATCTGAAGAGAAAAGGAAATAGCATTTGAGAAAACTTCAATGGATACCATCATTAATAGCATGAGGTTAAGTGGATTAGTATGAAGGAATTTTTTAAATGTCTTGGCCTTTGTTACTTTGAGAAGAAGGAATTTGCTGAATAAATTAAAATGTAAAGTTTCTAAAGATGTGTTTCAGCAAGGAAGATCAATGAGAACTTAACATACCTTTTCTTTTTATACTTTCCCCCCCAATCTGAAGAATTTAATAACTTACTAATGAATAGATAGAAATGTGTTCACATTTTTAAAAGTTCCTCATTGTACTCAAATTAGACCATGAGCTCTTGATGTCAAGTCGGTAGAGGGTGAGTGAAGCATGTATACATATGAAGGGGTGAAGTGGACTCTCGAAGTTATATAGTTATGTAAATGATTGGAAATGATTGGTAAATCAATAAAATTTGAAGGAAAAAAACTAGTTGTGTTCTTTCATTATAAAGAACTTAGGTTAAATTTCAGTCTTATCACACATTCAGTATTTTCATTTCTTTTAAAATAATATTTCTTTAAGTTGCAAATACTAGTTAACAAAATTATTTGTCAGATAAATATGGTACAAAATGTATCTTACCTGTGCTTGCTGATTTTTTAAAAAATCCTTTTAGAGTAAATTTGATTTGGGGCCTTGAAAATATTTATAAGCCTGTGCTTCAGAAATTCTGGATTTTTGTTAGAATTGATTAGCACTGGATCCAGTTAATAGATATAAATTGTAAGTAGATTTTAAAATTATAAAAGATACATTAACATTTTTTTTAATGTCAGGAGATTTTACCTAGCTGCTTCTTCCTCTTTTTTTTTCTTTTGTAGTTCCTCAAGTAATCTCTCTAAAATACTGGAGTCAATTTCAGATTTATTCATTAAATATGTTCTATTTAATAAATATTTTCCTAAAATATAGAAAAAGATTAATATTAACTCTGAAGTCTGTAAAATATAGTGAGATATACATTTTGGAAAATAACAATGACAAATTTTTTTCTGTATATAGTCCAGGTTGTTTTTAAGCACTTGTCTAAATATAGCCTCCATTCTTGACAACATTGAGACTGTCTTAAATCCTTTTAAAAAGTATATATAAATTACTAAAACATGGCACGGTATAAATAACTAAAACATGATAAGTACATGATTTTGTTTTCTGGAACCTATTTTTAAATATATTTTCTTAAGAGATAAAATAACAGAATGTTCTTGGTCTCCTAATTGAAGATTAGTTAAGGTGTAGACTTACTTCTGGGTTCTACATCCTGTTCCATTGGTTCAAGTTGTCTTTTTTTATGCCAGTGTCACATAATAGTATCATACTGTTTTGATTACTATAGACTTACACAGAGTGATAGCATAATTAAAATTTAATTTTGTTCTCTTTATGTACCTACTATTTCTCACTTGAGGTGAAGAAGGACTAATATATAGTTTCTGCCCTCAGCCTTGTTTGTGCATCTCCCAGTGCTGGCTGGGAGAAAGGTATTAAATTCTCAACTCCCAAGAATGATTACAAGGGCTTGCTGGAATGTCCGGTGCTCTAGTGCATTAACTTTGATCATCTGTGTAGTGGTTGGAAACTGTATTTTGTGTCTTTCGGTCATAAAGGAATTGCTGGGATGATACTTGTACATAGGGAGGGTAGAGAGTTTTCCATTGTGTATTTTAACTAAAAATATTATCAGTAATAATAACTTCACTTTCAAATTTCCATGACAAACATTTACCAACCATTGTTTTCTGCATTTGATAAAACAATTACTAAATCAGGTACAATTCCTTTTTCATTTAAGGTTGTCCACAGTTCTTTTACAGCAGGGCAGTTGTCCAATATCCACCCTCCATAGGTGGGGGCACCATAAAATCTATTCTTGTTTTCTTCTGTTACCTGTGAAAAACGACACACTGGTATTACCACCAGAGATTGACAAGTCAAAGATGCTACCTTAACATTTTTGTGACCCTTAACCAATGATATTTTGAGTCCTTTTGACTATGCAGAAAATAAGAAGAGTCAACTTTAAAAGAGAAACTTAATTTTCAAAGAATAAAGCTGTAAGTTTAAACAATTAAGACTGGGAAGCAAGATCCTTTATTAAACAAATGCAGCAATATAGTTTTGGTAGATGTTTTTCAGCATTACAGCGTTCAGAAGCTGATTCAGAAGATCTAGCACCCAAATCTGCATTTTTATGCTCCCAGATAATGGTGGTGTATGAGTAGCAAGGTTCAAGTGCAGCTTGCCTTTTTAGTGACAGTAGTCTTCACTTCTCTTTTGCTTTTCATCCCTCAGTGTGAGAACCTAGAAGCACTGAGATGGTTACTAACAGCAACAGCTTCAGTGCACACGTGGAAAGTGGCAATGTGGATCTGAGCATACCCATTCAAAGGGTTTTAAACAGCTGCGTGGTTCCAAGTAATCACAGAATATTAGAAGTCAAAGAGAAAGCGATGTCAAAAGGGCCAAGTAAAACTCTCTGACTTACACAGAATTTAAGATTATTTGCTTGTAGATTTCTATCTGAACAAAGTCTTTTGAAAAAAATGTTTTTAAACACTTTAAAATATTTGACGTAGGAAATTTAGGGAAAAGGGAAAGCTAGTAAGAGGTAATATAAGTAAAATAAGTCAGAAAGACAAATATTGGATGATCTCATTTATACATGGAATCTAAAAAAACCAAACTCATGGAAACAGAGATCAGTTTGGTGGTTGCCAGAGGCAGTGCCTCCAGGGTGGGGGAAATTGATGATGTCAAAGGTACAATATTCCAGTTATAAGTTAAATAAATTCTGGGGATGCAATCTACAACAAAGTGACTACAATTATTATCGCTGTATTGTATATTTAAAAATTCTTCCTATGCACACGCACACACACACACACACATTATTACTACGTGAGGTAATGTTAACTAAACTTAGTGTGCCAATCATTTTGTAATACATATATATCTCTAATCATTATGTTGTGCACCTTAAATTAATACAATGTCATATGTCAAACACAGTTAATACAACTGGAAAAAAATACAAACTTGCTTAACAAAAATTTTTACTGTCAAGTTTAAAGATTAAATTAAAGCAACATTGCCTTAGAATGAAAAATTTCGTATGTCTACCCATTTTCCCTATGGCCAAAAATTCAAAGGGACTGAACAAAATTTTAGCTATGGGGCAAAATTTGCCTTGGATTACTACTTACCAGGTCACACAAGAAATTAGCTAATTTTGGTACTAGCTTTGTATATATAATACTCTATTATAAACAACTGAATCAAAATAAAGATAACAAAAGGGAATAACTAATTTCCAAGCAATTATATTGCATAATTGTTGATAAATGAAAACTTACAAAAAACACAAGCTGGGGTACATTACACATACAATGTTGACTATAAAATGTACATGAATTTAAAGACTACAAATTTCAATACTGTTAAAGGAGGTTAATTATATATGGATTAGGTTAACATTTTCTTAGTGTTTAATCAGTGATAAAAAATCAACTGCCTGGAGTCCTTACTTCTTTGAGTACTTCCTCTAAGATTTCAGCACATTTTTCATATGGTTGGTCAAAGTTCATATCCTTTGTCATTGCTATAGTCTCCTCTATCATGGAACGAACCTCTGGATGATCTGCAGTTACCATTTCTACTGAGTCTTCCACTGAATCTAAAGTAAAATAAGTTATAAATTAATGTCATTAAGAGTTATAGAGGACAATACTATTTGTAAAGAGCATAATTATTAATACCTGACCCAATACAGTACTTACTTTGTGCTATATAGCATCACATACTACAAGAAGGGGAAAAATAAATCAGGAGATGTTAAGTCAGGAATCACAAAATAACTTAGCCAGGGCAAGTATCAGCGTTGACCCTTTTCTTTCTTTCTGCTAGACACACTGATATGAAGCCTGCACCAGCAGCCATCTTGTGAAGTTATGGCAGCCACAAGCTAGGGACAGCAGAGCCAGGATAGATTTCCTGTATTCCCAATATTATTTTTCACTGAAACATGTATTATATGTTTTTTTCCTATGTCCCTGCATGCCCAACTATTTACAAAAGAGTAGTCTTCAGGACTGAGTAAGTTGGGTATTAATAATGCTTCTTAAAAGTCACACATTTCTTCTTTTAGATTCTGAAGGAACTATTTTAAATTTTGAAACCCACTGTCTAAGACAACCAAATTACCCAAATTCTAATTTACCTGCTTTTGATTCAAATGTCAGATCTTGAGAACTTTCTTTATATGACATTTCAGGGATATCTTTTTTATCTGTGAATAAAACACTGTAGCAACCTAAGAATAGTATTCAAAAAATTGTAGTGATTCCTAAAGAAGTCTGTGAAATGAACTTAGGAAGCATTATTTGTAGCAGAAAAAAAAATCTGAAAACTAACTTGTTTCCAACATAAAGAACTTAGTTAAAACTATTACTTGTAAATAGAGAAATTGTGCAGTAATTTAAAATGAGAATTTAACTATTTTCAAGTGAAATAGTTAAATGTTACATATACATAAAAGAGGTAAAAATAATTACATGTTTTCTATTGTGTTAAAATAAGGATGAAAAAATCGTAGCACCAAATGATAACATTTCACAGCTAACGCTCTGGGTTTATGATGTTCTGGGAGATTTTCTCATTATATGACAATGATATCTCATATTTAGAATATTCAAAAAAATTTGGACGGGGTTTTAATTGTATTATATGTCCAGGTTTCTATATTTTCTTCATTCTAGTAAGTCTATTTCCTTTCTATAGTTGTTCAGCTTAAATTTGTAAAAAATAAGCTAATATTTTTGTCCTGGTTTTCTTTTTTTTCTTAATTTTAAATTTCAATCTAAACATGATAAAATATGATATAAAAGGAACAAGATTACAACATGGCATTTAGTGGTTCATTTTGTTAACATCTTTACCAGTTTTAACAGCTTGATAGTCACTTTCTAATGCCACTTTGCTTTCTTCATTGTCCAAGCTTTCTCTTTGGGAATCATGTGTCAATACTGCAGCAAAAGAAAAACATGTTTTAATAGTTAATCTGTTTATATTAGGAAATATTTGCTTGAAAACATCAGCAGTTTTTTTTTACCATCTTCATAATGTACAGAACCAAACTCCTCTGTGCTTTTATCTGCTTCGAATTGGAAGTCAAAATTTTCTCTCTTTTCAGGGTCTCTTGGAATCTGCTGGACTGTAAGATAAGAAATGGCTATATTAGCAAAAGGTAGCTGGGGTAGGGACAGTTGGATAGCAATTAAATCCTGTGTTTTAAAGCCAGACAGATGTGGGAGTGTTGCTAGCTAGCACGGCTTTCAGAAATAATTTGATCTCCTTGTCTCAGTTTCTACAGGGAGAAATGAGGATCATCAAACCAAAGCATTTTTGCAATGAGATAATGGATGTAAACACTAAATTTGGAAAATGCTTGGCACTTAGGAAGACTGCTCCATATTAACTGCCATACTCTGTATTATTATATAATTTTCTATGCTTAAAAATCTCACCATTCTCCACAAATTGTTCTTAAAAACACATTTTACTAGCAAAAAGTTTCATTTTTTTAAATTTAAGATTAAATTTGTCAGATTTAGTATAACTAATGAATTTGAAAAAGAAAAGGTTTTTAAGTTTGTAGCACATGAAAGATAGCATATTTCCATATTTTCATGGGACAAGACAACTTGTGCAAAGCTTGAAAATGTATGAGTCATGCCATAATTTGCTGTGAAAGGAATCACTACAGAAGCCAAGAAATATTTGAGCACTGTTCCTCTAGAACCCTCACTCTCCAACTCTGTTCCATCCTTCGGGGACCTTAGCCTTCTGCCGGAGCTGGACTTCGGCAAAAAAAAAAAAAAAAAAAAATCTATCAAGTAAGATAGTAAGTTTAATGACTTAGAACTTACAAACATATAAAAAGCAAAGAGCTCTCTAGTATATTTGTAGTAATTACTTAGGAAATATTAATATAACAGAAAAATGATGCCATTCAATAGTAACAAAATGGCAAAATACCCAGGAATAAACTTACTAAGAAAAATGTAGACAATATATGAAGGAGGCCTTAAATGTTAAGGAAGATCAAAAGGTTTAATCTAGCTGCATGAGATTTAATAGTAAAGATGCAAATTCTCTTCAAATTAATGTATAATATTAACATTATTATTATATATTATAACATATTAACATAACATAATATTAGCATCAAATTAACATAACCACCCCACTGGGAGGGTTCACAAAATTCAGTAACATCCCAAAATCCAGTACAGCCCCTGATACACAATAACTACTTATTTAGTGGGATGAGAATTTATTTTATGGAATTACTTTCAGGAATAATTTTAAATCAAAATGTTTTGAGGAGGAATCCTTATAACTAATTAAAAAGCATTATAATAATGCTTAATAATTTTATTTTATATTAAAGGCCATAATATAAAAGTCAATAAACTAGAAAGCTTAGAAGTTTACGCACATGAACTGATGAAGATAAAAATAGCATTTCAAATATCCAGTGAAATTATAGATTATTTAGCAAATGTTACATGTACAATTAGCTAACCATATGGAAAATGTGAATTTAGATTCTCATCTAATACAGAATTTACTACATATTTACAAATTTATCCTAAAGAAGCATATTTTTAAAATCTGTGAATGCAATTTTGTATAGGTTCACAATTATTTATAAATATGAACAGAGAAATGAGATGGGTGAAGTATGCATCAAATTTTTATCTGGGGAGTAAGTCTGAGTGACTCTTCCATCTGCTTTTTCCAGTTTTTTTGTGGTCACTTGAGAGACACACAGGATAAGAGCACCTCTATCACCTGGATCACAATCACTTGCTGGTTGCTTACTGTGGGCATGTTACATAGCATAGCGCCTGTGAATCTTGGTCTCTTCATTTACTAAAAGTGCATAATAAATATTTTTTATTACTTTTGAATGAGGAAAACAGTATTTCGAAATGATGCAGTGATGGCTATATGAGGAAATAGTGCACTGCCATTAACTTCTGGGAAATCCAAACAATGGTGGAGTCTAGTCTAAAATTCCTAGAGCTGATGCCAAATTTTGGATCAGGATCTAAAGTGAGAAGTGAGGAAGATCCCAAGTGGTGTCACACATGAAGTGTTGCATTGCATTCCATTCAGTGAAGAAGTTTAGATTAAGCCACTTTCAAGCATTCCAATGTGACTGGTTAGAAGAGTGTCAACTGTAGATGTAAATTTTATCAAATTCAATCAATGAATTTCAAAAGTATGACCATGAAATAAGAACTCTCAATTTTCTTGGCGTGAGAAAAACAGGGGAAATACATTACTAGCCAAACCCTCTGACTATTCTAAAATAATGTAAAGGAATCTAAATCTGGAAGCTTTTTCTGATTCCTTCTCCGCAGGAATCTTTGCTCTGTTTATAAACCAAATTTATGTATATTATTTCTTCATTTATGAAATGTCTTGGTTGCAAGGTACTAGGATATTGAGTTGACAGGATGATGTCAAGATGAGCAAACAAAGGCCTTTCCTTCAGGTAGTCGGGCTAACCTTAAAGCACACATGTTAAAAATATGGTTTACCTTGTTGTTTAGTTTGTAATTCTACAGCAAGCCGTTCTTTCACAACTTTAATAGCTTCTTCAGTGGCTGCATCTATGGTATCTTTTATTAACATTTCAAGGGCATTATCAAAACGTGGTTGAACCAGTTTAGTGTAATCAATTACCTGTAAAGAATATTTAAGAAAACCACCATAAGCACAAGTCACTGTGAATATTAAACAGATTATTCATGTTTATCTATATCACAAAATTCATAATGCTGCTGGGGTATGTTCTACTTAGAAGTCACTGGTTTTTGTGTACTCGCTTCTTAGACATACAGTCACATTTTTCACCTAGGAGTATATAACTATGTGTGTGGGTGTGTATGTATGTATGTAACATGTAACATACATTCAAGTGAAATATTTTAAAAACCAACTTTGTTTAATCTACATAAAATAAAAGGTACCTATTTTAAGTATATAGGTTGATGAGTTTCTACAAAAACATGCATATAACAGCAGCCACAATCAAGATATAGAAAATTCATATCACCCCAAAATTTTCCACATACTCCTTTATAATCAATTCCTGACTCCTGGCAGCCACTTTCTACTTTACTTCATTATAGATATATTTTTCCTTTTCTAGAATTTCATATAAATAGAACCAGAAAGCATGTAATTTTTTCCAGGCCTTTTTTGCCTTAGTATAATGTTCTTGAGATTTATAAATGCAATTAATTTGCTTCATTTACTGTCAAGTAATATTTCACTGTATAACTATACCACAGTTTCTATATTCATTCATCTAATGATGGACGCTGGGTTGTTTGCAGTTCAAAGTTACTATAAATAAAGTAGGAACAAACACTTATGAGGCTGTCTTTCTGTGGACCTGAGTTTTCATTTCTCTTGAATCTTAGAACTGACACTACTGGGGTGTATGGTAAGTATATATTTGACCTAATAATAAGCCATTAAACTGTTTCTAAAGTTGTTGAACTATTTTATATTCATACCATGCTAATTTTATATAAATGGAAGGTTCAGTTACTCCACATCCTCACTAACACTTAGCTTAGAAAATCTTTTAAATTTTATCCATTCATGAGGGTGTGAAGAAGTATCTAAGTATAGTTTAAATTTAGTTTCCTAATCACTAATAATTTCAAGCTTATTTTAATGTGCATATTAGTCATTCATATACTTTCTGTTTTTTAAGCATATTTTCAACTCTTGAATATTTTAATAATTGGGTTAGAATTTTATGTATGTATATATATTCTGAATATAAGTGTTTTGTCAGGGAGATAACATTAATGTAATGTTAACATAATTCTGTGTTGAATGTTGGAATGTTAAAGATAAATTTCTTTTTTTTTTTTTTTTTAAAGATTTATTTATTTATGCATACAAGCACAGGGGTACAGGTCAGAAGTGTGGGGGGTGAGAGGATTCACCACAGAGA